>PVJO010000561.1:0-180481 GCA_004026905.1 Hystrix cristata
AACATCATATGTTTTATTACTATATGAATAAGGGCCTGCTGGCTGAGTTCCAGGATAAACGTCTAAATTGAAAGCATAATGTCCTCAGATCTACAAGGGCATAAATTTTTCTCCCAGATTTTAAAGGTTTTTTGGCATATACAGCTTAAACTTACAACAGTCACAAATCACTGTAAGGCAGTCATCAATAGTCAATGTATTCAGATAGTGGTGTGAATTTCCTAACAATTACAAATTTTTCAAACAATGAGCAGACAGCAGCCAGATTATCAATTCCCTTTCTTTCTTGGTGGGTGCTTTAGTCATCAGACCTCAGGCAATTCTAAAGGAAACTAAATCTCAGTGCCTCTGCTATTCTACAAACCTAAAGCCCACACCTGTAAGTCTTTTATAACCCTGTGATTTTAGCAAGACAAAGCCATGCTAAAAAAAAGTAAACTTATGAATGCTTTCAGTTCAGCCTGTGAGGTGTTATAATACCCATATTTTGTCTTACCAAATGGGTAAACACAAAGATTGCTTCCTGTATCCCCCAGGTGCAGCTACTGAGATGCTCGTCAGCTACTATAATGCTAAACAACAAATTCACAGTAGAAAAGTATGTGATGGGCTTTTTATTCCCACTGTTATTCCCCTCCTGTTATTATAGACCGCTAAGTCAGAAATGTTATAGACATACAGGGCTGGACCCCTGAGGGATTCAGTACAGAACCTGGGAATACAACTATTGCTGCAGACACATCTACTGAAGGCCAGGCCTCAAGATAAGGACGGAATGACCAGAGCTACACACCTGCCCAAGGGATACGCAATAAACTGAAGATGGACAGACATCAGTCATCCAGGTGACTGATCCACCCGATCCACCCCGTCCTGTAATGTCTTTATTCTTTCCATGTCCATTTGCTACACAACCTTCTTCCCTTTGGGCAGTAGTACCTGGGCAGTAGTACTTGTAATGTTATTAGCTGATCATACTTCTGACACATGTTATACCCATCTTGCAATTTTGTACCCACCTCATGATTTTGCTCTATAAAACCTCCTCTGAAAAGTGGAACTCTTTGGCAACCCACTTTTAGGTCCTCTCATATCTCTCAGGAGCTATTTCTCTCAATAAAATTTCCTACTCTTAACTTTCATTGTTCCTTAGGATTCATTCTTTGATTCTGAGGAACACAGACTCAGCATGTCTGCATCTAGCAGGCTGGGCATTATAGTTTTACCCTTTATCACTATTATCACAGATATCTCATTTTAAAAATGAGAAAACAGCAGTACAATGAACATATCCAAAAAATACACAGTTAATTATGGCAAAGTCATACATGCCCTCTTGAGACGGTACTGTTGTCTGGAAAACAAACCAAAATGTTACAATACTTTTACGATACTAGGGTTACCGTAGTGTTAACTTTATATGCTACTGATACGGGGAAAAAAATATAACGCCCAACCTGCTAGATGTCAGTTATGCTGAGTTCATGTTCCCCGAAGTCGAAGAATGAATTCTAAGGAACAAAGGAGGTTAAGGGTAGGAATTTTATTGAAAGAGAGAAAGAGAGCTCCTGAGAGACAGGAGGGGACCCGAGTGGGTTGCTCACTTTTCAGGGTAAGTTTCATAGAGGAAAATCGTGAGGCAGGTACAATATGTGTCAAAATGATGATTAACCAATAATAGTGTAGTCACTTAGGTAATACTGATCCAATGGAGAAGAAGGTCACATAGCAAATGAACATGGAAAGAATAAAGACATTCCAGGATGGGGTGGATCTGGAGGTTATTGGTTTATCATCATTTTGACACATATTGTACCCGCCTCACGATTTTCCTCTATGAAACTTACCCTGAAAAGTGAGCCCACCTGGGTGACCCAGACTTTCTTAGATCAGATGAGTGTGATCTTCAGCTCATTGTTTATCCCTCGGCCTTATCTTGAGGCTTGACCTTCAATGGATGCGCCTCCGGCCATAGTTGTAGCATAGTCTCCTCTTGTGTATTGACTCCATTGAGGGCCCAGCCCTGTCTGATTGCCTATAATATTTCTACCTTACTTTGCTGCCTATAATACTACTATTTTAAATTGTACAAATATACTGCCTATAATGAGAAACAATTGACATGTTTACATTTCAGAAAAAAGTATTCAATTGAACAACAAAGCCTCTATCCTTCCTAACAATCATTTCACGGCCTCATATTTATGTACTTGGACTCTTCACTAAAGTAAAGGTAGTCTACTTGCTCTACAGGCACCTGCTTCAACTTACTCTACTTCCAAAAACATGCCCATCTCCCAGCAAGAATGTCCACTCTGCCTTAATACACATCTTTTTATTTGCCTACTCATTTATTTTACTCACATACCTATTTTATTTATTAAAATTCAGTTTTAATTCATTCCCTTCAGGAGGACTTTCAGAGCCTGCCACTGTACCATTTTTCAACTAGTCTACTGCTTTGGAAAACTGCCCTTTGGCTACTTTACTTGTGTACTCACTCCAAAAGTATAAGATGTCACTATTCTTCTCCTAGAGGCAGACATTCCCATAGAAAGAGTGAGATTGCTAAAGACATTTCTGCCAGAAACTAGGATTGCTGAGAAACACAACTGAATCCAAATCTATGGCAGAGAAAGTATAAAATAAATCTAATTTGCCTTGTGCTTAAAGTGAGAAAACAATCAAAGACTAGTGAGGAGGCTTAGAAGGACACAGAATCCAGTTTAAAGATAGAGCCACTCCCACTGATTAAGTTCAGAACAACTCAACATCAAAAAGAAAAAAGTCCAAAGGTTTGTAACCGAAAAATGAAAAAGAAACAAACATTTGCAACCATTAGAAGTGACCAGAAAATTATTACCATTACCTAGCTTTAGAGTAGGAATGTTATAATATCATTTTAGGTGTGGCAAAGTTCATTCATCAATTGATGAGAGAAAACTCTTCCTTACTGGAGACATATGAGAGAAAACTTTCTCCTCCCATGTTAAAAAAAGCTGGCAGCAAGAAAATGAAGGTAAGTGAATGTTTCTAAATTAAAAGGGGGCTGGGGATTTAGCTCAAGTGGTAGAACACTTGCCTAGCAAGCATAAGGCCCTGAGTGTGATCCCCAGCACCCAAAAAATTAATTAATTAATTAAAAGAGTAGAAATGACAACCAAATGCTGTATGTGAACGGATAGGATCCTGACTCCAAAAACAAATGGGACAAAAAAACTTTCATAAAAGATGCCTGGGGGATAATTAAGCAATCTGAATAGGACTGGCTATTGGTTTTTTATTTTATTTTAATGGTACATTTTAGATATACATAATGTTAACATTCATCATAGTGGCTATTAATTGATATTACAGGATTCTTAATTTTCTTAGGTGTAATAATGGTATTAAAATTTTTTTTAAAAAGAATGTCTTGTCATGAGAAATGCATACAGAATATTAATGGATACAATGTCACGTTATGTATGACATTCCCAAATATATCAAAAAATACAGGGGCTGGGGATTTAGCTCAGTGTAGACAGCCTGCCTAGCAAGCACCTTGAGTTCAATCCACAGCACTCAAAAAACAAAAAACAAACAAAAAATACAAACAAGCACATATATTAAAAAAGGCAAAATGTTAATTTGGGTGACGAGTATACTGACTGCAATTATTTATACAAGTTGTGTATCCTTTATTCAAAGTGTTTGGGATCAAAAGTGTTCCCAATTTTGGAGTTCTCCAAATTCTGAAGTATCTGCTGTGGTTCCATCAGTTGAGCATCCTTAATCTGAAAATTCAAAACGTGAAATGCTCCAAACTAAAAAAAAAGAATACACACATGCGCGCGCATGCACACGCACGCGCACACACACACACACACACACACACACACATGCGCGCACGACAGCACACGCGCGCGCGCGAGAGAGAGAAAGAGAGAGAGAGAGAGAGAGAGAGTGAGAGAGAGAGAGAGAGAGGGAGAGAGAGGGAGAGAGATTGAGATCACAAGAAGACTAAACCAATAGCCTTCACTCTGAACCACATCCCCAGCTCTTTAATGTCTGAGACAAGTCTCACTAAATTGCCCAGCTGGGATCAAACTTGCCATCCTCCTGCCTCAGCTTTGCAGAGAGGGGGATCAAAATTTCTTTTAGTTTGATTTTATTTCGGTTTTTGAGACTGGGTCTCACTACATAGTCCAGGCCTTCCAAAGTGCTGGGATTGCATGCATGTGCTACCATGCCAGACTAACTCCAAAATTTTCTAAACATCATACTGGCACTCAAAGTTTCAGGTTTTCAGATGAGGAATATTCTTTAAAACCTTTTATTTGTTTGAAAATTTTCACGCACACACACAGATGGGAAATTCATATGGAATTTAATATGTATTTAATTCAAGGAAAAAAAATAAGAAGTGCTTGCCTGTAACTTTCACTAGCACCTTGTTGCTTACCTTTTTTTAAGTACTTCCTGTCTCTACCAACTGTAACATAAGCCTAACAAGAACAATTAAGCCTTACACTTTCTAATGATGTAACTCTAACCACTATGGCAAACAATAGCACTATCAAAATAAAGTTGAAATCCTATCCTATGACCTAATTTTTCTCTTACACGTATACCCAAGAAAAATTCTTGCACCAGGTATGAGTTAGTTTCAAAAATGTTTAGAGCAGCACTGTTTCTAACAACAAAACCTGGACAATCCAAACTGCCATTAAGAGAAAAATGAAAAAATTATAACAGATTTATTAGAATAACATACGTCAATGAAAATAATGAATGAACTAGGGCTACACAGATGAAGATGATGTCAGACAATGAAAGCATGCTCCACAACAGTCATTTCATTTATAAATAGTCCAAAAACACCAAATCTATATTAACACAATAGGAATCAAACACATAGAAAAGCAAATCAAAGATATACACAAAATTCAGGAGAGAGAATACTTCTTAGTTGAAGGGCACAGAGCCTTCTGTTTTTACCTGTTTTCCTGCTACTACTCTTAGTAAGTTAGAGGGCAGATGCAAGTCACTTACTGTATCATGCTTTAGATCCTCTGCACTATTTACTAAGTTTTTTTATTCTTCTGACATCAAAAAGATTAGAAAAAAATATACATATCCTGACTTCAAGGGACTTCAAACCTCCATTCAAAAGGAATACTAAATTTTTCATATAATTTATACTTTTATACTTTTTCTACCATCTATTTAGTAGAATACACTACCAAATTATCAGTCTTCAAATGACCAAACCCATTCCTATTACTAGTTAAAATAATCAGTAATAAAATCTCTATTCAAACCAGAAAAAGTCATGCCACGTCTAAAACCTAATGGCACTCACATTTATCTCCTTTACTGATTTAAGCTTGTAACTTGATGAAAAGACATCTATCTAATGCTATTAAGACTAAAGACAATTCCTCACTAATACCCAGCAGTTACCATGCCACTATTATCTCTTGTAACATCTAGAGTATGCACTCAGCTAGGCATTTGTGGCTGTCACTCCTAGCAAATTTACTAACACCAGACTAAAAATTTGCAAATGTGCCAAACTGAAAAAAGATTTACTAAAAATACCTACAACTGAAAACCTTTTCAGTCTACAAACTAAGTGAACAGTGCTGTATTAAGGTTACGTCCATTTCCAACAGCCCTTTGATTTCCAAAAAGATAAGGTTTAAAACGTGTATAAATTGTATCTGCCAACTAAATGATATTCATTTTCTACAAATTCTACTGTAACAAGAGTATGGTTCATGCCACAACCCCATTGGAACCAGAAGGTTCTCACGGCAACAATGATCCATCCACTAATTACATGCACCTACAATTATATTCTAGACAATGACACAGAATCAACTTGGGATGTTTCAACTTGGGTTCATGTACCAATTCTACCATTATTCTATATCCTAAATAAACAGAAATGATTTATATTTTGTAAGAATTTATTGGAGAAATTTAAACAGTCAGCAAAAAAAGTCACAAAAACAAAATTCAATCACCAGTAAGTAAATGACAGTACATCAATAACAGTATATTATTCAGAGGACAAGCCAAATGTAGTCATGACGTGACATTCCCAATACAGTGTTTAAGTAATGGGGGTGGGAAAATACCCTAATCCTATGTATATTATGGTGCGCTTTTTGTAAAAACATGTATGCACACAAACGTTTATGAGAATGTACAAACACATTCAGAGTACACACAAGAAAGTTCCCAGAAACTCTCTCTGCATAACTGGTTTTCATCTGTATTCTTTCTACAACAAACAATCAGCGAAATTATTTTTGTTTTTAAAAAATCATACACATCACATACATTCAAGCTATCCTTTTACCTATTACTTGACTTACTTACAGCAATATGTAGAAGTAACCTGAAGTAATGTGAAGGATTTAAAGAAAATGCCCATAAAAATAAAAAGCAGAGATAAAATGAGGAGGATGGGTTCCAAAATGGTGAAGCAGTGAGTGCCAGCAACTCAGGTTTTCTAGGACAAAGTGTCTACAGTCTGGAAAATAATACCTGGAGAGAAATCCAAGTGAGTGGAATGTACACAGGAACAACAAGGGAACTGACAAAGGAGAAGTAAATAGGATTAAGTGACACAGAAGAAATAGATCACACTGTGGAGGACAGAATGTGCACCAGTGCCACAATGGCAGCTGCCTGGCCACCAGCTGGCAGGCAAACTGAAATTAAGAACTTTTCTACTCAGAGAACCAGAGAACTACACCAAGACTCAAAGAGTATTCTGCAGTTGGAACCAGCAGGGAGAACGTGAGGCACTGCTTCCAGAGTGGCCCTCCACAGTCAAATGAATGACATCGGTATAAGCACCCGAGGCCACAGGGACATTACTGTAGGGAAGGGCTGGGTGTTTGAACCTGGGCCCCTTGGCTGCTTCACACTGCCAAATTCCCAGGGTAGGTGAGGGAAAGACAGTCACGGGAGACTGCCAGCAGTTGGAGAGCAGACTGGGGGTTGTTCTGCTGAGAGGCAGGGGCCAGAAAAAACAGACCCAGTCCTTACAATCAGAAGCAAGTTTCAGCCTGAGCAACACAGGATTGGAAGTTCACACTGGCATCACGTTACCTATGTAAGCAGATCTCTAGACCTAACATCGTTCTGGGGGCAGAGTGCCACCTCAGACTTCCAGTGTGAACCTAAGACATGTCCTGGCCTCATCTCTGCTCGTTAATCCTAAACTGAGGAAAACAGCCACATGTCCAAAACAATAGAGAACTTCCTTTTACTATTCTGTGATTGTATTATTTTTCATTTTTTATTTTTATTTTATTTTTAAGTTTTTTTACTTTGCTGTTTTCCTCCTTCATTTTCCCCACACTTTTATTCCACTTACACTATTTTGGCCTTTTTTCTTTCATGAGCACGTCTGTGTACGTGTGCTTCTCTTTGTGCTGTTGGCATGTCTGAAGACAGCCTAGGAGTGATAACTGAAGTAAAAAAGGCAAATAGTAAATAACCAATACATCTCAGTAATATCTCTCAATGTTAACAGGTCAGTTCTCCAACTAAAACACAAACTGGCCGACTGCATCAAAAATCAGAATCCAACAATCCACTACATTCAAAAAAAACTCATCTAACCCTAAAAATATATTCATAGACTAAAAATTAAAGGATGGAAAAAGTTTCATGCACCGGGACCCCCAAAATAAGCAGGGGCAGCAATTCTAGTATAAGACACAGTAAACTTCAAATCAAAACTGATTAGAAGAGATAAAGAGTATCATCAGGTATTAGTTAAGGTAACAATTTAACAACAAGAGATTAACATTGATAAACATATATGCACTGAATAGTGGAGCACCTATCTCCATAAAACAAAAACTGTCCAAATTAAAAGATAAAAATGAACAATAGCACAATCATAGTAAGGGATTTTAATATCCCACTTTTGCAAAGATATAAATCAACTAAACAAAAAAACCAATAAATTTCAGAGCTGAACCATACACCTGGAGATATGGGCTTAATGGATATATACAGAATATCCCACCCCTCTACAGCAGAGTATACATTCTTTTCAGCAGCACACATTACTTTTTCCAAAACAGATTGTATACTAGTCCACAAAGCCTGCTTAGATAAATATAAAAGAACAGAAATTGGCTGATGCATACTATCAGACCATTGTGCAATGAAGAGAGAAATCAATAACAGAAGAAATTTCAGATAAGGCAAAAGTTCCTGGGAATTTAACAACCAATGGGTCACAGAAAAAATTTAAAAATTTCTGGAAGTTAATGAAAATGACTGTACAACTCATCAAAACCTCGGGGACACTATGAAAGCAGTTCTAAGAGGAAAATTAATCAAAATGAATGCTCACATTAGGAAAACAGACAAGCTCAAATGAGCAATCTTATGAGAAATCTTAAAATACCTGAGAAACAACAACAAACTAGCCCCAAACTGAAACTAAGGAAAGCAATTATAAAGATGAGAACAGAAATTAATGAAATCGAGACCAAAAAAAAATAAATAAATAAACCATGAAACAAATCAATAAAGAGCTGGTTCTTCAAAAGACTAAATAAAATAGCCCCTAGCCAGACTTACCAAGAGAAAGTGAGAAAAGATTCTATGTCAATATAGTTAGAAATGAAAAAGGTGAAATCACAACACACACTGTGGAAACCCAGAGGATAGTAACTACTTCAAAAAATTATATTCCAAACAATAAGCAAATCTTGAACAGACAGATTTATAGACACATAAAAATTACCAAACCAACCCAAGAAGATGTAATATGTTCAGCAATCCAATAACAAGCTATAAAATTGGCAAGGTAATAAAGTATCCACCAACTAAAAGAAGCCCAGGATCTGATGGATTCACTGCTGAATTCTATGAAATCATTAAGGATGTTTTATCACCGAATCTCCTCAAGTTCTTCAAAAAAACTGAAAGGGATGGAGTGCTCCCAAACTCATTTATGGGAGCCAGTAGCACCCTGATACCAAAACCAGATAAAGACCCAATAAAAATGAAAACTATAGGCCAATCTTCTTAATGAATATAAGTGCAAATATCCTCAACAAGATATTACCAAATAGAATGCAGTGCAAAAAAAAAAAAAAAAAAGAATGCAGTCCATTATCAAAAAGATCATACATCATGATTGTCCTAGTTACTTTTCTCTCATTGCTGAGACAAAATACTCAACACCCAAAGTTAAGGAAGGAAAGATTTATTTAGCTCATAATTTGTGGAGCTTTCAGTTCACACTCAGCTGGATCCAAGGCAGGGTGGCATGGCAGACAGGCAGGAGGCAGTAAGGCAGGCAAGGGAAGCAAAAGGGACCTAAGCAGTTTCTTCCTGCCATTTATACCTTATCTAGGCTGCCAAAATTAGGGCGGTGCCAAACCAATCACTGGATTGATCTGGTAATCACACGCCCTTAATCTCAGCATCACATACTCTAGATTCAGCAACCTCTGAAAAATTCCCCCTATGACCACATGAGGCTTTGCAGGTACATCTAGGCACAAACCATAACAATGATCAAGCAGGTTTCATCCCAAAAATCAAGAATGATTCAACATACATAATCCAACAGATGTAATATATTATATAAACAGAAGCAAGATCAAAAACCGTATCATATCAATAGATGCAGAAAAGTCTTTCAACAAAATCCAGTATCCCTTCATGATAAAAACCTTCAATAAAACAGGTATAGAAGGCCCACATCTGAATATGATAAAAGCTATATGTAAGAAACCAGTAGCCAGCCAGCATCATACTAAATGGGGAAAAACTAAAAGCATTCCCCCTAAAATCAGAAACAAGACAAGAATATCCTCTTCTATTCAACATAGTATTTGAAACATTAGCCAGAGCAATTAGGCAGGAGAAAAAAATACAAAGGATACATAAACGAAAAGAAGAACTCAAACTATCATTACTTGCAGATGACATGATACTCTACATAGAAAACCCATCTTAGAATAATGAACTTTGGCAATGTAGCAGGATACAAGATCAACACACAGAAATCATTAGCATTTCTATACAGCAAGAATGAAGGACCATTCACAGTAGCTCCAAGAAAAATGAAATACCTAGGAATTTTACCTAACCATGGAAGTGAAATACCTCTACAAAAAAACTATAGTAATCTGAAAGAGATTGAAGAGGACATCAGAAAATGGAAAGACTTCCCCTGCTCCTGGACAGGCTGAATCAATATTGTCAAAGTGCCCACACTCCCAAAAGTGTTAAACAGATTCAATGCAGTCCCAATCAAAATACTAAGAGCATATTTTACAGACCTACAAAAAAAAAGAAAAATCCGAAAATTCATATGGAACCAGAAGAGACCCCAAATAGCAAAAGCAATTTTTGTCAAAAAGAGCAAAGCAGGAGGCATAGCAATACCTGACTTCAAGCTATACTACAAAGCCATAGTGATAAAAATGCCATGTACTGGAAAGATACATGGATCAGTGGAACAGCACTGAAGATACAGAAACTTCCTCTGACACATTTAGGGTTAGGGTTACTTGATCTTTGACAAAGGGACCAAAAGCATACATTAGAGGAATGACGGCCTATTCAACAAGTGGTGCCAGAAAAACTAGTTATCTGTGTGCAGAAGATTGAAACTGGACTCTTACTTCTCACCATACACTAAATTAAAATCAAAATGGATTGAAGAGCTAAACATTAAAAAAAAACACTAAACCTACTGGAACATAAAGTAGATAAACCATTTCAAAACCTAGGTGTAGGAAAGGATTTTCTAAACAGAACCGCAATTGCACAAGAAATAACAGCAAGAATTAACAAATGGGATTATATCAAACTAAAAAGCTTCTGTAGAGCTAAAGAATCAATCAGTAGAATGGACAACCTACAGAATGGGAAAAATAATTTTGCCAGGTATTCCTCAGACAGAGGACTAACATCTAGAATATACAAAACTCAAAAAAATTAAACTACCTAAAATTAAAGACCTAGTCAGGAAATGGGCAAGAGAAACAAACGGACACTTTACAGAGGAAAAGATACAAACAGTGTACAAATATATGAAAAAGTGGTCAACATCTCTGGCCATTAGAGAAATGCAAATTAAAACAATGCTAAAATTCCATCTTACTCCAAGAAAGAATAGCAATCATTAAGAAATCAAATAAAAACAAATGCTGATGAGGCTGTGGTGAAAAAGGAATCCTTCTTCATTGTTGGTGGTAATGTGAACTAGTACAACTATTATGGAAATTAGTATAGAGATTTCTCAAAGAACTGAAATTAGAAATTCCATATGACCCCACAATCCCTCTGCTAGCTATCTTCCCCAAAGAGCTTAAAACACCATACTACAGCAATACGTGCATAACAATGTTTATAGCAGCACAACTCTTAATAGTTAAACCCTGGAAATGGCCTGTGTACCCGTCAATAGATAATTAGATAAAGAAAATGTGGTATCTATTTATAATGTAATATTATTCTGCTATAAGGAATGACAAATTTGAGACATCTGTAGGAAAATGGATGCACCTGGAAAATACTCTAATGTTGAGTGAAATAAACTAGACAAACAACCTTAAATACCATATGGTATCTGTCATCAGAGTGAGACAAAGTACAAACAGAATTATGAAGGATGGATAGAAGGGGATAAGAAGATGGATCTCAGCAAAAGCGAAATAGTCCAAAGGAAAAAGCACAAAGGGGTGAGGAGAAGTGGAAGAGGAAATAAGTGGCATAAAGATATGCCATGTACAGAACCTATTAACCTCAATTAATAAAAACATTATATGCCATAAGGTGAGCTAAGATCAACTATATTTACAAGAATGAAAAATGGAATGGGGAATTGGAGGAGGAAATGAGGAGGGAAGGGGATTAAAAAAAAATGAGGCTCTTCAACATGGCTGAAGAGAGGAGGCACCATCTTGGAGTTTCTCAGTGAAAACTGACTAAAATCCAGATAATCCAAAGTTCCCTGAGGGACATATATCTTTATTCCAAAATCAACCTGAAATAAAGAGACTTACAGATTGTCTTAGTTACTTTTCTCTCGTTGCTGGGAAAAATACCCAACACCCAAAGTTAGGGGAAGAAAGGTTTATTTGGCTCACAGTTTGTAGAGGTTTCAGTCCACAGTCAGCTGGGTCCAAGGCAGGGTGGCATGGCAGACAGGCAGAAGGCAGCAAAGTTAGGCAAGGAATGCAAGCAAGCAGCTAACCAGCTTTTTCCTGTATCTTATCTCTTATCCAAACTACTTGTCTTTAGGGTGGGCAGTACTCCCACCCTTAATCCTAATACTCTTAATCTTATCGTCACACCCCTGCTCCCTGCAGAACCATGCCAAACCAATCAGTGGACTAATTTAGTAATCACACACTCTAGATCCAGCTACCTCTTACCACATGAGGCTTTGGGGGGACATCTAGACACAAACCATAACACAGATCAAACAAAACATAGGCATAAGATTTTATGGAATGGTGAAGCGGCCCACAGGACTACCGAGGGGACCTCAGCCTGCACAAGGCAAGCAGAGCTGCCATTCTGAGAAAATCCTAAAAATCTGAAGGAATGCAATAGCAAAATGAACTCCAGGCCACACAGAAAAGATCTGAGATAGAAGACACAAACACTGCAGCCTGGAAGCAAATTTCACTGGCACAGAGGAGGCAAGTAACTGAATTTTCTGAAATCATAACAGCAGAAGTTAAAAAACAGATGAATGAGACTATAGAGAACATCAGATTATAAATAATTGCTCAAGTTAAAAGAGAGATAACAATCATAATGAAAGACATGCTTAGTGAATTTAGAGTACACAGAGGAAAAAAAATCAGGAGCTTAGGAAAATTTGAACACTCAACTTACAAAAGAAATGGAACACGTGAAACAGTTTCAGACAGATAATCAAGAAAAGAAAAATTGTCTTGAAATCAAAGCAAAGACAGAATTTCAAATCTAAAAGACAGGACTGCTGTTAAGGATCTTGGAAAGAAAGATTTCTTAAAATAGCTAGAGACCAGGAAAAATCAATCCAACAACAGCTGCAAGATGATGCAAAGAACAATATGAGTAACGGAGTGAGTTAAAAAGCAGGACACACACACACACAGACACACGCACGTGCGCGCGCGCACACACACACAAACAAAAGCAGGACTCAGTGCAAACAACATAAAAAAAATTGTTCACACAAGTAATGAGAGAAAACTTTCCAAGTATGAGAATAGATTTTAACATACAAATAAGTGAGGCATATAGAACCCCAATTAACCATGACCAAAATAAATCTACACCAAGGCATACAACAATCAAGAGTCCAGAAATTTAACACAAGAACAGAATATTAAAAGTTGTTAGAGAAAAGAAATAAATCACCCATAAAGGAAAACCTATCGGAATGACAGCAGACTTCGCAACACAAACTCTTAAGTCAAGGAGAGCTTGGAACAAAGTATTTCAATCCCTAAAAGAAAGCAACCTCCAACCCAGATTGAGGTACCCAGCCAAATCACCTTTCAAATTCAATAATGAACTAAGATAATTCCATGACAAAGAAAAACTGAAGAAATTCATGACCACCAAACCATTTCTCCAGAATATTTTGAAGGATATTCTAGAAAGAGGAAAAGGACATTATAATTCCAAGGACACTAATAAAAAAAAAAATCCACTTGTCAAGGCAAGTTGGTAAACTGAGGGGAAAGATGAAACCAACAACAGGAAAAGAACATGCAAAGATGAGTCAATACCTAATAATTATAGCCATCAATATAAATGGTCTTAAATTCACCAATCAAAAGAAACAGACTAGCAGAATGGACCAAGAAACAAGATCCAACAACATGCTGCATATAAGAAACATATTTAACCCAAAAAAGAATTCACAGACTGAAAGTCAAAGGAAGGAAAACAATACTTCATGCAACAGGAACCCAGAAAAAAGCAGGAGTAGCTATCCTAACCACAGACAAAGTTAACTTCAAGTCAAGACTAATCAAGAGAGACAAAGAAGATCACTACATACTTGTTAAAACTCCAAGAGGAAGAGAAATCATTAATATTTAAGCACCAAATACTGGCGCTCCCAACTACATAAAACAAATATTAGTAGATATGAAAAACCAGATAAACACTAACACAATTATAATGGGAGACCTCAACACCCCATTGTCACCAACAGACAAAAAAATCAACAAAGTATCAGAATTGAACCAAACTTGTGAACAAATGGATTTTGTAGATGTCTACGAAGTGTTCCATCCTGCAACATCAGAATACACATTCTTCTCAGCTGCACACGGGATGTTCTCCAAAACAGATCACATACCAGCTCATAAAATATGCTTAAATAAATGCAAAGAAATTGAAATTATCCCACATGTATTATCAGACCATAGTTCAATAAAATTGGAAATCAATGGTAAAAGAAACCACAAAAACTACATAAACACATGGAAATTAAATAACACCCTCCTGAACAACGGATAAGTCACAGACAAAATTAAAGAAGAAATTAACTAATTTCTACATTTAAATGATAATGCCAATACAACTTACCAGAATATATGGGAACAACGAAAGCAGTGCTATGAGGCAAATTCATAGCATTGAATTCCCATGTAAGGAAATCAGAGCGAGCTCAAATAAACAACCTATGCCAAACTTCAAACTTCTGGACAAAACAAGAACAAATCAAATCCAAAGGTCATATGAGAGAAGAAATTATAAAGATCAGAGCAGAAATTAATGCACCTGAGACTAAGAAAATACAAAAAAATCAATGAATCGAAGAGTTCGTTCTTTGAAACACTAAATAAAACTGACAAGTCCATAGCCAATCTTGTTAAAAAAAAAAAAAAAGGAAAGAAAAGGCTCAAATCTATGCAATTAAAAATGAGAAGGGTAAAATCACAACGGACCCCACAGAAATCCAGAAGATCATCAGCACCTGCTTCAAGAACCCAAACTCAAGCAAGACGGAAAACACTTAAGAATGGACCAATTCCTAGATACATATGAATTACCAAAACTGAATCAAGAATAAAAATACTAAATAACCCAACATCAGTCATTGAAATTGAAGAGGTAATTAAAAACCTACCAACAAAGAAAAGCCCAGGTCCTCACGGATTCACTGCTGAATTCCACAAGAAATTTAGAGACAATCTAATGCCACTACTCCTCAAACTCTTTAATGATATTGAAAGGGAAAAAATACTCCCAACGTCATTCCTGGAAGCAAGCATTACCCAGATACCAAAACCAGAAAAGGATCCAACCAAAAAGGAGAACTACAGGCCAATTTCCCTAATGAACATAGATTCAAAAATTCTCAGTAAGATACTGGCAAACAATGCAACAAATCATCGAGAACATTATACACTACAACCAAGTAGGATTCATCCCAGGGATGCAGGGATGGTTCAATATATACAAATCAATAAATATGACATACCGTATTAACAGAGCCAAGGACAAAAATCATATGATCATCTCAATAGACGCAGAAAGAGCATATGACAAAGTCCAACACCCATCCATGATAAAATCCTACAGAAAATGGGAATAGTGGTCTTTATCTCAATCTGATTAAAGTCATCTAAGACAAACCAACAGCCAACATCATACTAAATGCTAAAAAACTGAAAGCTTTCACTCTAAAATCAGGAACAAGACAAGGATGTCAATTATCACCACTCTTATTCAAAATAGTTCTGGAAACATTAGCAAGAGCAATTAGACAAAACAAAGAAATAAAAGAAGTAAAGACAGGAAAGGAAGAAGTTAAATTATCATTATTTGTGGATGAAATGATACTCTATATAGAAGACCCCAAAAACTTCACCAAAAGACTCCTAGATTTAACAACCAAGTTCAGTCACATAGCTGGATACAAAGTCAACACTCAAAAATCAATAGCATTTCTGTATACAAATAACAAACTCACTGAGAAATAAGGGAAGCCACACCATTCACAATAGCATCAAAAAAATTAAATATTTAGGAATCAATCTAACAAAGCAAGTAAAAGATCTTTACATTGAAAACTACAGTACTTTAAAAAAGGAGATTGAAACCAGTATCAGAAAATGGAAAGATATCCCTTGTTCTTGGGTAGAAAGAACCAACAAAGTGAAAATGGCCATACTTCCCAAAATACTACACAGATTGAATGCAATTCCAATCAAAATCCCAATGGCATCATAAAATTCATCTGGAACCAGAAGAGACCAAGAATACCAAGAACAATTCTGGGCAACAGGGGCAAGGCAGGGGCCATCACAATCCATGACTTGAAATTATACTATAAAACTGCTGTGATAAAAACAGCAGGGTACTGGCAAAAAGGCAGACCGAACACAAAGGAACATGTTAGAAGATGTAGAAACAACTCCAAATACACTCAAATACCTCATCTTCGACAAAGGAGCCAAACACCCTCACTGGATGAAAGACAGCCTCTTTAATAAATGATGATGGAAAAATTGCCTTTCCACATGCTGAAGATTAAAACTAGACCCATGTCTCTCACCAGGTACTAAACTAAAATCAGAGTGGATAAGAGATCTAAACATTAAAACAGAAACACTAACTTGCTGGAAGATAGAATAGGAAGAACTCTTGAAGACATAGGTGTAAGCAAAGACTTTTTGAACAAAACTCAAGATCGCAGAGGAAATAATCCAAAGAATCAGTGACTTGGGATTACACCCTATTAAAAAGCTTTTGCACAGCAAAAGAAATCACCAACAGAGGAGACAACCCACAGATTGGGAAAAAATCTTTGCCAGCTGTTCCTCAGACAAAGGTCTAACATCCAGAATATATAAAGAATTCAAAAAAATCAGACCTCCCAAATTTAAAAATCCAATCCAAAAATGGGCATCTGAAATGAACAGACACTTCTCAGGTGAATTAGTATGAATGGCAAAAAAATATATGAAAAAGTGCTCAACACCACTGGTCACTCAAAAGATGCAAATTAAAACAGCACTAGGATTCCATCTCACTCCAGAAAGAACAGGTATTAGCAAGAAATCAGCCAATAACTGTTGCAGACCAGGCTGCAGGAATCGTACACTCAGCCAACATGGCAAACTGGATCAGCTGAGGCGGAAATGTCCTGCACAAAAGGACTCCTCCGGGTACTGTTCCAGGAGTTACTGGTTTCTTGCAGGCTGTGCTGAAAACAAGTTCCTCATTTACTAGAAGCTACGTGCTATACTTACATGTTTCTTATTAACTAGGACCTTACACGTTTTTTTGAACTTACCGATAAAGATAGCTTAACATACTCAGAAATTAATGTTCAGCCTACATGTTTTCCTGAATTATGTCTGTGTCACACTGCTAATAAAAATACAGAGTAGCTGGGACCTGGAATCTGAGTCCTTGTCATATCCTCAGCCACCCTGTATCCAAATTCCAATGCAGACTCCCGGTCCTTCAATGTGCCTGTCCCTCTTTTCTTCCCCTCGACTGCTTCCCCTGTTACTTGCTCCATGGCAAGTAACAAATGCTGGCGGGGCTGTGCGGAAAAAGGAACCCTCCTCCACTGTTGGTGGGCATGTAGACTGGTGCAACCACTATGGAAATCAGTGTGGAGATTCCTCAAAAAACTACAACTAGAGGTTCCATTTGATCCAGCTAATCCCCCACTGGAGATCTTCCCAGAAAAATTAAAATCATCACACCACAACAATATATGCAAAACCATGTTTATAGGAACACAGTTTGTAATAGCTAAATCTCGGAAACAACCCAAACACCCAGCAACTGATGAATGGATAAAGAAGATTTTTTTTATACTAGAGTATTACTCGGTCATTAAAAATGATAAATTTGAAATATTTATAGGTAAATGGATGCACCTTGAGAACATACTCTTAAGTGAAATAGACACCTATGAGTAGATATTGAATTGTTTCTCTGGTATGAGAAACCATAAGTGTACATAAGGACAAAAATTGATAATAAATATTGTGAAAAAGAAAGAAAATATTCAAATGGGAAGGCGTAATAGGGAGGGAAGAGGGGGAAAGGAAGGGAAAAAGAAAAGAAAAAGGAAAAAATGGAAAAATGTAAATAAAGCTGTTGTAAATAAGAGGAAGAGGAGGTGAAGGGAAGGGTGGGGAAAGGAGGAACATCAAGATATATCATATACAGGTACAAATTAACTATGATGAATGTGATCATTATGTATATCTAAAATTTATCAATAAATCTTCTTGATTCAAAAAAAAACAAGCTGTGGTATAAAACGACTCCCCAAGACCTGTAAACTGCAACATGTACTAATAAAATAAAAAAATTTAAAAAATAACAAAATAAAAAGCATGATATGGCAATAGTTACACTGATAAGGAAGATGAGTCCCAGAAACACTTGCATTATCAGGAACTTCTTTATGGAAGGTCAAACAGTTTAGAGGGCAGTGCTACCTGCTACATTTCTGAAAGGTTAATCCTCACTTTCCAACTTAAACCTGCAAAATGTCAGCCACACTTTCATTCTGGAGAATGAACTAATCACGTAACCTTGCCACTGCCTCTTTGAAAAAACTTGGAAGAATTTGTCCAAAATACCCACCCAACATTTTTAAATCTTCCTTAGAACTGTTTTAATAGTACATATGAGGTTATGTACATAATAAAATTATTTACTGAACACTGTGCTAGGCACTTTGCTCTCCTTTTCACCTTCCCTCAAAGATGTTCCATTAGCTCTCCTACCTGGGAGTAAAGAGTTAAGCCCAGGCCGGATTCCAAACTCAGGCTCTTTTTACTTACATTATACTTGCTACTTTTTAAATTCCAAACCCTATAAACATACAGTTACATAACACTCCAGTGCTTCCTAGCTAATCCTTTAACTGAAGACAAGACAGTGAAAGGCACAAGGCAGTTGCTAAATAGCAGCTAAAAAGTTGAAAGGAAATGAAATCCAACAAGTGACTAAATGACAGTACATTCTTAACCTAGTAAATTATTCAGCCTTTATAAAGGGTAATGTAAATGCTGTATTTCTCAATACAGAATGACTCTGCTAGTCCATTCATCTCTTTTCTTTCTTTACTGAACTGAGGGCCTACTGTGCATAATGCACTTCAGAAAATATGAGTAAATCACAGCCTCTACCCTTCAAAAACTTACACAAAACTGAAGAAGACATGGCACATACAACCTACTACTAATTTAGTAAAAATGGACACTTATCAAGAAACATACCAAGAAACAAATATTTTTGGAAGGCTTAATTTTAAGTAAAATGGGTTTATGGCTTTGAGAAATCAAAACTTTTCTTAAAACTAAACAGGTCAAATAAAAAATATCTACCTGGGGTTGGGAATTTAGCTCAAGTGGTAGAGCACTTGCCTAGCAACCGCAAGGCCCTGAATTCAATCGACAGCACCCCCCAAAAAAAACTGTACCTTATGAAACATATAATGCAAAAATGAAAAGAGCAAATATCATTAAGTTTATCTCTGTGTAAAGTGCATACAGATCACATACTTACATTCAATCTTCACCAAAACCCTAACGTAGGTACTATTACTGGTTTTACTTTAAAAAGACAACTGAAGAGATGAATTGACCAAATTCAGCAGTCTACCCTTGGTTTTTGTTTTGTTTTGGTTTTTTTTTTTTTTTTTGTGGTGCCGGGGATCGAACTCAGGGCCTTGTGCTTCCAAGGCAAGCACTCTAATCACTGAGCTAAATCCCCAGCCCCCAGCAGTCTACCCTTTATTCTGCCTTTTGTTACTTTATTCACTGATTCAAACGTGTTGACTATTTACTGTATACTAGGTATTATACTAAGAAATGAGCACAGAGCCATAAACAAGACCGCTTATTCATGAACTTTACCTTCTGACTGAAAGACATTTGTTTTCTAATAAATACAGTAAGATAATTACAGGCTGAATATAAAGGAAATAAGGTGATGTGACACAGTAACTGGGAAAGGCTAACTTCTGTTATGGTGCTATACAAAGACCTCCTGTCCTTTTATTCTCTTAGTTCACAAAGACAAGCTGGCCAGACAGTCAAACGAGGACCCAGAGGAGCAAAAGGGAGAGAGAAGACAGACCACTCCTACTGAAAATGATCAGTAGTGGCCAAGAAAAGCCTTAGTTTCATCATAAATGTGGAAACAGACTTGGAAAAGTTACAATGACTTGATCAAGGCCCCAAGCTGGGGCTGAACGAAGAGCTGTAACTTCAGATAACAGGTGACGTTTTGGACAAGGACAGTATAAACATAGCCTCTGACTAGAGCAAGAGAACAGGGCTATATACTCAGAAGAGGTATCCTACTTGTGGGGCTAGAGTCTCCAAAGTAGTGGAAACTTTATTATGGGGATAAGCATAATCAGTCAGTAGGAAAAGTAACTCCTCTACAACAGATCTTGTTTAGTTAGTTGGTGGCAGATGTTTGTCTGCAAGATAAGAAATTACAGTAGAGAAATGAAAGAGACTACACTTGACTTGGTAACAAATTTTTTAAACTGACCATAGGAGGTGATAACAGAAATGAAAAGAGAAAGCTGTGACAGCCATTCTGAATATACTTGACTAGAGTTAAAAAGGTACCTAAAAGGTACCTGCAGAAACCAACGTGGAGTGTCCACAATCCTACATACTAAATAAAACCAAATGTGTCTGACAGTTTTTTCCAAAAACTGCAACGATTCAATGTTCTCTCGACTGAATGTCAGCTATGCTTGATGAAGTTTCATTACCTTTTTAAGATTTTAACAGATAACTGTCAGTACATAACTCAATTACCAATACAAAATGCCACCAAATTTTTAAACATAGTGTAAACCACATTATTCTACTCAGGTGGTACACAATTTTCAAAAGTAATCTATTTTTTTAAGTCCAAGTTCCACATAGGCCTGTGGAAATTAAAAAAATGCTAATCAAAAGGACTTGCCCTAGGTCGAGCATGTTGAGCAGCCCCAAAGCTATTTTTAGATAGAGCACTTCTCCATGTGCAACTTTTTCCAAATGATAGCAAGGTGGTCAAGGATCATATCCTATGCAAAAACAAGACCTATATACTGTAACAGCTAAGACCTTAAGGATTTTATTTACATGGTTATTTTTACATTTTCTATTTGAAAATACATTGTTACTGTATTTATTAACATTTCTTTACATTTTTATTTATATTTTTAGACACTGTGGTGTTAAATTGTACCGGCATCCTTTAAAAAACCAAAAATTTTTATATTGTACCAGCATTTCATGTTCAGAGGATAATCTGGGTCTCTCAACAACTCTGTGAAATACCTAAGGAAAATTATCATCGTCCCCTCTGTACAGGGTAACACTGGAATTCACAAAGAGTAAGTGCATAAACTTCACTAATTCAAAATCTCACAAGTGGCAAGGGTGGCACAACGACCAAAATTTCGGACATTTCCCAGGACATCACCAAATGCATTCTGATGTGCCTCTCTTCAACACACCTGGACTGGAACGAAGAGCCAAACTACTGCGGCCCTGCCATTACTCTGAGTTTCCAAATGCAACAGTAACACTAGTAATCTGTAAACACACACACACATTTTTCTCAAGACCCCATTCAACGCCGGGTTTGCTCCACCGCACAACACTTACTATTAAAATACACTATGGCCTTGAACATAACCTTCAGGGGAACTGTCCTCACTCCGTAGTAAATTCAGTTAACAGTAAAATGATCTCGTCCCACTAATTTATGTTTGAAATCAATAGTTCTGGATGCCAAAGAAAAAGAATGAATTACACACACCGCGCTTCACGCCCCAGCCCCAAAGTTGCTTAAAGTGTCAACACGCGGCAGTAAAACACAAAGAAGCGGGGCAGGAACTAGCCCTCCCCCGAGCCACCCCGCCGCCCGGAGCGACGCGCCCTGGAGCCAGGGGCTGGCTTCCGCCCCCCGACGCCGCCGGAACCCGGGCGACCGCTCGGCCCAGCAGCCCGGCTCCCGGACCCAGACCTGCGGCCGCCCTTTCGCGGGCCCTGACGGAGGCCGCCGGCCCGAGCCGGGCCCGGAACGCGGCGCCCGAGGGCGGCGGGGAGAGCCGGGCAGGTCCGCTTCCGCCCGGCGCGCCAGGCCTAGGCGGCCGCGCCCCTGCCCCCACTTCACCCCGCGCGGCCCACCTCGAGCCTCGGAGCTGGAGGGGGCGGCGGCCCGCGGGTGCGCGAGGAGGCGCGGCGGGGCGGGGGAGACGCGTCCGGAAAGCGCAAGAGCGCAGAGCGGGGGTCCCGCGGCCAGGCCGCGCGGCGAGGCAGTGGGCGGCTACCTGCGAGCAGAAGTACGAGCCCTGGATGCCCAGCTTGATGCAGGTGGGACACTGGAGCTTGGCCTCGCGGGTGCAGCCGTCCGTCTCACACACCCGCGTCTCCACGGCCGCCATGCCGCCTGCCGGCCTGAGGAGCGCCTCGCCGCGGAAGAGGCGGTGCAGGGAGGGAGGAGCCCTGCGCGCCCCGCCCACCCGCGCGCGCCCTTGCGCCCCGCCCCTTGGCCTTCGCCCCCGCCTCCCGGGCTGAGCGCACGTGGCGGCGACGGGGGCGGCTCGGGACCAGCCGCGCGGGCCTTGCAGGCCGGGAGGGGCGTGGAGGCCGCCGGCCGCCCGAGTCCGTGCCGCGACCCCGGAGGTTCCGTTGCGCCCTGCTCACAGAGGGCGGGAGCCCCGCGGCGGCTGCTGGAGAGGAGTGCGCTTTTCTGATGCTCACTGGTGGCGTTTGCTCGGAGATGTGTCCGTCGCCTCCTAACCACTGCGCCATCTGAGAGGCGGTGAGCTGGGGTTCCCGTCAGCCCTTTCTCTCCTGATTTTTTTTTTTTTTTAACAAACTCCCTTCACCCCTAATACAGCATTCAAAGTGTGTAGTGCTGATAACAGTAACGCAACTACCGGATATCCAATGCAAACAATATTTGTATTAGCCTAGTTGATTGTTGAAGAATAAGAGAGAATTGTATTAATCCTGAAATGTCAGAGTTTAAAGAAGTTTTAGTTATCAGAAGCAAACCTGTTGCCTAAATCTTTCAACTACAATGCAGGTTTCTAACTTGTGCTTGAATACCTTCTGTCCCTAGGGAAGAGAAACTAATACTCATTGATCATCAGCCAAATGCTGTGAGCTTTATTGTCCAATCGTGTTTTTTTTTTTAAACTTTCCCATGTTTAATAGAGTAAATCTCTGGAGGTTGGGGATTTAGCTCAAGTGGTAGAGCGCTTGCCTAGCAAGCAGGCGCAAGGCCCTGAGTTTGACCCCCCAGCTCCCGCAAAAAAAAAAAAAGAATAAATTTCTTCCACAAAAGCTCATGACTTTAACAACTTTGTTTTGCCGGATAGCCATTACAGATAAGTAGCATAATAAAATAAAATAATAAAAACTTTTGTATATACACATGCAAAAAGAAAAAAGGTCACATATATGTGAATATGTATTTGTTACAGTTGAATGGGCCAAAAATAGTCCAGGTTCTTGTGTAGGAGGAGGAAAGAATTGCCAAGTGCACACTCTGTAGTAGGTAGCAAGTAGCTGTGTTTATTGGCGATCTCCAGGAAGACAGCCACCGGGAGGAGGGAAAGGGAAAAGAGCAGAAAGGGCAAAAAGGGTAGGAGCAAAAGGCGAAAGGGCCAAAAGGCAGGCGTTTGTGAGAGCGAAAAGGGAATGGCTTGTGCTAACTCAGTCTCTTTGAATTAAAAGGTAGCCAACTCTGACTATTAGGTGCCTTCCCCTGAGTTTCTCAACGACCAAATTCTGCCCCCTAGGTCGGGGGACCCCTTAGGCATTTTGTTACTATGTTTTGTACCTCCTGTAAGAAGATGGAAGCCTGGATAATCCTTAAAATAATGTTTATGTTTTGGGCTTCCTCTGAGAAGATGAAAGCCTGAGTAATCTTCAAAATGATGTTTATGCTTGAGCTTTTGGGGAAAAGAGTGGCTCACTCAGCTCCTTTGTTTTTAACTATGCCATGTTCATATGTATATGGTGTTTTTAAGTAAAAACTGGACTATAGAATACGGAGTGCTTTCCTTAATTACTATATTGCAAACTTCCTTTATTGTCACCAGATACACTTTTGCATGATTTTAGTAACTACAATTATGTTTACATAATAGTATACTGGGCCAAACTATTGTGGATAGTTTACTGGGCCAAATCCACTAATAATAGTAATTTGGGCTTTTTTTAATTGTTATATACTATAAACAAAGCTTCAGTGAATATCTTTTTTTTTCAGTGAATACCTTTTTATCTACAACTTTTTATACATCCTTATTTACTTAGGATATACCCTAAAAAGCAGACTTGTTCAGTCAAAGAGTTTTCACTGCCTATCATCCTCTATACAATTTGCCATATTTTTAGATATGTCATAATTTGCTATAAAACATTTAAAAAGGAAATTTAATAACTTTATTATTGAGAAAACTGACAGATACTCTCATAACCATGTTATCAAAGTGAAAACTACTAAAAAGGGACAAATCAGTTTTGCACACCTACCTGTGTGAAACACCAGAAGAAAACAGTTTATTTTTTGTGGTATTTCTGCCCAAAATGCATAATTGATTCTAATCATAAAGAAACATCAGACAACACCAAACTGTTCCAGATCTAAGGAAATTAAAGAGACACTGCTAGCTACAATACATGGTTATAAGTTGGAATTTGTTTTTCTTTGTTTTTGAGACAGGATCTCACTGTGTAGTCCAGGCTGGCCTTGAACTTGCAGTGATCCTCCTGCCTCAACTGCCCAAGTGCTGGGATTACAGGTGTGCACCACCATGCCAGGCTATAGGTTGAAATCTGCACCAGAAGAAAAACATTTCTGCTAGAAGAAAAAATTAGGTTGTATTGAATCCTTAGGAATTTTCTCATTTCAACAGTTAAAGTGTAGGTACCTGTACACTGGTGTGTATTTGTGTGTGTGTGTGTGTGTGTGTGTTTTGATGTTTGGGAGACAAAATGAGTAAAATAAGTGCGATAAGATGTTAATAATTGGGAAACCTAGGTATAAAAGAGTCCTTTTTCCATTGCTGGAGTGTTTCCATTACTTTTTAAAATTCTTCCTTGGTGTGGGAGAAGCCCACAGTCCAAACCTCAAAAGTACAGACTCAGAAACACAAAGTACAGCAGAAGCTGTACTTCAGACTTCTAATAACGACTCTGCAGAAATATGTCCAAAGGCAGATACATGCAGTTCAAATGAGCAGTGACCTTTATACTCCTCCATCTGCAAGGTCCCTTTCCTTGTCCCTCATAGGCTGAAGTTAAGGGGGTATAATCTTTCACAATTGCCATCTCAGTTTCCCCAGTTCCTTGGAAAGCCCTCTCCCACCTTTCCCCTCCTTTGTGCATTCTTTTTGATTGTAAAACTTGCTTACTTGGCAATTATCTAGTCCTGACATCTTGTTCTGGGACTTTCTAGGTGGGGGTTATTCTGGTTAAATTTGAAATAACTGCCTTAATTGTCAGTGGATCAGTCAGTACATTTCCGTCCAAAGCTAATGGACCATCTATCTACAGTACTTCTTACACTAGTGTTCAATTTCCCCCACCACAACAACAAAAAATGCTCATCACCTGTAGGATCAAGTCCAAAGTGGAGCGCTTGTGTATACCCCCTTGCTTAACTCATTAGCCTCTTCTCTCACTGCTCTTTTGACTCTGACAATAGCAAACCACTCCTGATTTCTTGAACATAGTGCAATTTCATTTTTTCATGTTCTTATTCCTACTGTCTTCCCTGCCTGGAGTGCCTTTCCCCATTCTCTCAATGAAATTACTCTTTCTTTAAAATCCAGCTCCAACACCACTCCACCCATTGCATTTTTGCTGACCTCCTTGGCTTTTAATCAGTGCTTCCTCTATGCTACCTCTAAGCCAAGTACAAAGTGCTATTGTCAAAATTAACAACAAATTTAGCTAACATTTAGTAAAGATATACAATATCCTCCTCTTGGCTTACAGAGTTTATCACACCCCAGCATTGTGTTGGAAATTCAAGCCCTACCTCTGCATCTCTTAGCAGCAGATACAAAAGCACTATGGATAATAGCTCTAACATCACAGGTAGTTCAAAGATCATTCTCCAGAAAATTATCGGACAAGCACTGATAAGCAATGTCTTGAGAATGATGTCATACTGTCGGAAATTAGGTTCTCCGCATGTGAATCAGTCAGGATCTTCAATATCAGTTCTGTCACGTAATCATACTTTTAACCAATGTCTGCAACCTCCCAGTAGCTCCAGAATACACAATCATTACCGTGTAAAGTTAGACAGAATTCTCATGTTGTGGTGGACTTATTATTGTGGTCAATTTGAGCAGGAACATCCAGCTGGACTGAGTTGGTGTGGTTCTGGGCATAGAGGATCCACCTGAGGATTATTACCCACACAATACAAAAGAGAACAGAAGCAGAAAATGGGGGCCAGCTATTTCCCAGGAGAAGCTCTGCTGTGGCTGATTCTCCCAAAGGGGACTCGGCCTTTCTCTTCACAGAAGGAGCTCGGGGCCTTGCTGTTGTCACGGATGGCTGCTGTTCACTTCCAGGAGTTCTGGTCTTTGTCTCCGTTGTGAGCATCGTATCCTGGCTCCACTATAGATTTCTTCAGCCTTTTAATACAGACACGGATGTACGTGGGACACTGCTGTGGGCTCCCAGATCTGGATCGGATCTTTCAGGTCTCCGGTGCATAGGCGTTCTGCACTCTTCCTGAATCTGACTTGTGTGTGAATGTTGTAACTCATATGTGTCCTGTATTAACTCTGCTCTCTTGCAAACCACCGACTCCAGAAAAGTAGCAAAGACACATGTCTACCCAGCAGATGGACGTGACAGCCGGGAAGAGCACTACACTGATCCCAACTGACTGTCACTGTCGAGGAAGCAGAGAGGGTTTCCTCTATGAACACAGGAGTCCTGATGGCTGGAGCCATGACTAGAATAGAAGAGACATTAAAAGAGAGAGAAAATACTGCTCATCTCAATGCTAGCAAGTATTGAAAGGACATTATTTTACAGGGTCATTTATAGGGTCATTGACTAAGTTGATGTGGAATATTTAGAAAAACTGCAGAGTGGCTTTATAAATTGGCATATTTCTTTACAAGTGTTTTAAAAACTAAGGCTAGGGCTAGAGATTTAGCTCAGTGGTCAGAGTGCTTGCCTTGCAAGCACAAGGCCCTGAGTTTGATCCCTGGCAGAAAAAAAAAAAAAAAAAAAAAAAAGATATCATAAAACCTAAGGCTGTAGAGAATTGTGCTTAGAGTTTTATTACACTAATAATCTTTTACTGCAGTATTTTATGAAGAGAAAGGATTCTATGCAAAAGAAGGTAATACAATCCCTAATCATTTTAGACAATTTAAGAAGGGGTGATTGAATAAATTGGTTTTATTGTAAGGCAAATATTTCAGTTATCTGTTATCCTTTTGTAATATAAAAAATTTATTGTTAAGTAAATCTCATTTTGATGTGTATAATAGAAAATATCCAAGTTGGTAGTCGGAAACAGCGATCTGTATTTTATTAGTAAATTAGAAAATATAACTTCTCAATTATTTGTTTTATTAATAGCTTACTCAAGAAAGCTTATTGAGGGGCTGGGTATTTAGCTCAGTGGTTAGAGTGCTTGCCTAGCAAGCACAAGGACCTTAGTTCAATCTCCAGCACCAAAAAAAGAAAAAAGAAAGCTTACTGATTAAGTTTGGGGATACATCATATATAAATTTTGTCACATGCTCTTTTGAACTTTACCCTTCATGTGAATGTAAGTCTACACATACTATTTCATTGTACAATTTTAAGATCTTTCATTGAGTCATGTTACTCAATAAGTTAAATATCTGTATACATATATTTAAAAAAAATTTTATAATAAAAAAAAATTTTTTTTTGAGAGAGGATTTCATTGTGTAGTTCAGCCTGGCTTTGAACTCACTATGTAGCCCATACTGGTCTCAAACTGGGGGCAATCTCCCTGCTTCAGCCTCCCAAGTGCTGGGATTACAGGTAGGTACCACTACACTCAGCTGTATGAATCTATTTTACATTAAAAATTACAATGTTAATATAAATCCCCTTTTTCAGGAAAAACAAAAATATTAATGATAGATAAAATTGTAAATTGTTTTACTGAAACTGTTTTTAGGGGGATAAAATATTCGTGAAGTCTTTATGTACTGCCTCTAACACTCAAACTTTGGAAATTTTAACATTTTCAAAGTGCCCAGGACATGTGTACAAAGACACTTTTATTATGAGATTGTACAGGTTGTTTGTTTGCATGTTTGAGCATTCGAAAGAATTTAATGTTAACATTTTCTGTTTTTAAAATTTTAAAATCTTAAAAAGTTTAACCAAACTTTTATGTATTAAGATACTGTTGGCCTTTCTTGGCAGAACTGTTTAGAAAAATTCACTCCTTGAAAATCTTGGCTTCTTTTCCATTGATCAATTGATTGCTTGCTTGGTGCTGGGGATTGAGCCTAGGGCCTTGTCTTGCTAGGCCAGCGCCCTACCCTGAGCTCAATCCCCGACCCCTCGGATCCTTTTTAATGTCACAGAATAGGTACTATATTACTTTTTGATATATCAAAAACATAAAAACAAAAAAGAAATACAGGTTCATCCTTAGTTAATGCATTTTTTTCAAGGGACAGAGTCAGTGTTTGACCTGCAGGCACTGCGAAAACCATTGGATCTAATTTGATAGCTTACCCCTGATTGAAACATCTTAATTTTAGCGTGCACATATTTTAATTCTACTAGAAAGTTTGTGCTTTGTTTTGTTTTTTGCAGTGCTAGGGATCAAAACCAGGCAAACACTCTTCTACTGATCTACATTGCCAGATGAAAGTGGTTTTAAAATTAATGTCATATATGTAGAGTGGAACAAAAACAGCAGTGGGATCATACAAATGCACATTTCAGAATAAACTACACGAAGCATATCCCTGTATGCCTAGATAATGAATCCCACAGGTTTGTTAGACAAAGGGTATGGTAAATTGCACCCCTAATAATCATTTTTATTCATGAAATAAATGCAATAGAAATAGCATATTTTGCTAAAACCTCTGTAAAAGAATTTCCTTTACCACATTACAGAAAGGTTTCTCACAATATAGTTTAAATTTTCTTTAAAAATCAAGTGGTCTTAGCCCATTGTCTTAGTTACTTTTCTCTCATTGCTGGGACAAAATATCCGACACCCAAAGTTAGGGGAAGAAAGGTTTATTTGGCTCACAGTTTGTAGAGGTTTCAGTCCACAGTCAGCTGGGTCCGAGGCAGGGTGGCATGGCAGATAGGCAGGAGGCAGCAAAGTAAGCAAGGGATGCAAGCAAGCTGCTAACCAGCTTCTTCCTGTATCTTATATTTTCTCCAGGCTACCTGTCTTTAGGGTGGGCAGTACTACTGCCCTTAATCCTAATACCCTTAATCCTAGTGTCACATCCTTGATCCCAGCAGAACCATGCCAAACCCATCAGTGGACTAATTTAGTAATCACACACTCTAGATCCAGCTATCTCTTACCACATGAGGCTTTGGGGGGACATCTAGACACAAACCATAACACCCATTTACAATTTGGGGCAATGATATCTTGTTCTTCTTATTAAATTTTAAAGTACTAATTCCATTTTAATACATGCTTTGATTAAATTGTGTGAATAACAAACCTTCTACTGGTTTTGATTTACCAGTGTTTATGTAAAATTGTCACTGGGAGAACACACACCTACTTTACACACAGATACACATGCTTGTAAAAATATTTATGACATCTGAATAAAGACTCACTTTAAGGGGTTGGAGGTATAGCTCAGTGGTAGAGCACCTAGCATGCTCGAAGTCCTGACTTAGATCCCTAAAACCACAAATTAATTAATTACGATGTTTGCATTTAAAATATCAAAAATGGGTGTTTCACTCACTGGTGTTATTTATGAGCCAGGTTTGGTAGCCCATGCCTGTAATCCCAGCACTGAGGAAGGCTGAAGCAGGAGAATCGAAAATTCAAATCCCACCTGGGCAGTTTAGCAAGACTATCTAAAAAAATAAAAAGAGCTGGGTATGTAGCTCAGTGGCAAAGCAGCCCTGGGCTTGAGCCCCAGTACCACCCTAAATCAACAAATAAATAAATACAAACAAACATGGATAAGTACTATACAATAAGTATTCTTTAGTGATTTAAATAAAGATTTTCTCACTTTATGACATGTAGAGATAAACTAGAAAATAAAAAAATATTTCTTTTATAATACTAATTTTAAAAATACTAACAAGTTGCTTATTGAGCAATGTGTTAATATAGAGATGAAGACATTAAGAAAACTTCATTGAGAGACATAATAGGAAGGACACCTATATTTATATGCAGGAAGACAAACTTTCAAAAAAGTCAGTTTTTCCAAATTGATACATAGGTTAGTTATAATTACAGTAACAGTGAGATATATTATTGTTTTATTAATTGTTGTTGAAATGTTTTAAAATTTTATTTATCTTTTGAAAATAGGCAATAAAGGCTGGTGGGTGTAGCCTAGTGGCAGAGCACTTGCTAGCATCTGTGAAGCCCTGAATTCAATCCCCAGGACCACAAAAATAAAATCACAAGCAATGATAGCCACCAAATCATGGAATAGGAATAATAAAACAGAACCCTGGTTCTGCCATATATGGATACATATGTGTATACATATACATATATACCCACAATAATAATATATTTCCACGGGACAACATAATCTAGAAAGCAGATTGATAGAGTGGAGAAAAACAGGAACATCTTAGTTCAAATCCTGATTCATCACCTTGACCTGCTCTGCTCTCATATATGAGAATTTATTTATATGCTATTGTCTTAGTCTGATTTCTGTTGCTAATAGCATAATGTCGAAGACTGAGCAAGTTATAAACAAAGACATTTATTTTAGCTCCCGTTTCTGTTCCGTGGTCCTGGGGCCGCATCCAGTGAAGTCCTTCTTTCGGCACAGTCCCAAGGCAGGGCAGGGAACTGCTTTTCAAGGAGGTTTTAGTCAGCTTTTCCACCAGAGTAAAAATGTACTCCAGCAGCCCCAAAAGAATAAGATAAAACCCAAATGTCCATTAACTGATGAGTGGACATTTTTAAAAAATGTATTGGGCTGTCGTGTCCAGTAAATAAATAAATAAATGTACTATAATTCATATAATTCAGCTATAAAGAGGAATGAATACATACTAAAATTTGGATGATACACAAAATCTCATACTAAATGAAAGATATCAAACGCAAAATACTACAGACTATATGATTCCACTTATATGAAATATCCAGAATCGGCAAATCTCTCCTGGTTTCCAGCAGAGAATGGGGACTTCCTGAGTATTTCTTTTTGGGTGATAAAAATGTCCCAGATGTAGGCTCTCTCTCTGGTCAAGCAGAGAGCCGGTCAAGCAGAGGTACCATCAGAAGAGTTAAAATCCACCACAACATGCACTAAAAATTTGGGTACGAGGAACCAAGAACTAGGATATCTACCTAGTAGCAGCCACTGCAGCTTCTGTCCCTTTTGTAGATGATCCAGAAGACGAAGTTCCTGGCTGGGAAAACAAAACAGCTATGGTTATGTGGATATCATAAGGGATGATACACAGGTTCAGGAGATACTCAGAACAAGGGTGCGTATTTGCCATGAGTGAGCATCCAGACTGCAGCCGCATCCTCGGTGTGCTGGACAAGACTGTCACCTTGGACATGTTGGCCTAGGACTGCCCTAAGAGCTGAGGGCTGTTCTCCTGGACTTTGCAAGGGCTGAGAGATATACCAGCATTTCAGCAAGGCCCAGGACCCTGCACAGCCACCCAACCCTATGTCTGCTCCAAAGACAGGAAGTTCCAGCCTGCCAGAGCCCAAAGGATCAGCCCCCACTACAAAAACTAACCCTGGATCCTTTACTATTATTAAAAAGATTTTGGATGCTGAAAAAAAAAAAGTTCTAGAATTAGTGGTGATAGTTGTACAACCTTCTGAATATACTAAAAACCACTGAATTGTACATTTTAAAATGATTAATCTTATGGTGAATTAATTATATCTCAATTTCTGAATTTTACTTTGAAAAAGACTGACTACTGGACCTGCTCCTAAAAAGATTTCATACTTTTGATTCAAAACTTGGTTGTTAGTCTTGTTCTTCATTCAAAAATGACTAACCCCAAATCCTTTTAAGATTTCTCTTACTGTCTTTTGGTTTTCAGCAATTTTGCTATGATGTGCTTCAACACAATCTAGCCCACTTGAAGTCTAGAGATTAAGAACTCTGTGGATTGATGTCTTCTGTCAAACTCTGACATTTACTAGTCAATATCTCTCATTCACATATTTTAAAAATAAATTCCATAAACCAAACTATCTAAACAAGAAAGCAAGAGAACAATTCTATTTATATTAGGTACAAAAATAAAATAAAATAAGACATTTAGGAAAAAATTAACCAAGGAGATGAAAGATCTACACACTGAAAACTCTAAAATACTGGTGAATGAAGAAGACACAAATAAATCCAAAGATATTTTGGGTTCACCGATTGCAATAATTAGTATCGTTGAAATGTCCATACTACCCAAAGTGATCTACAGAGTCAGTGCAACCCCTGACAAAATTCTACTGTCATTTTTCATAGAAATAGGGAAAAAAAATCCTAAAATTCACATGGGACCGCACACGTATGCGCGCGCACGCACGCACACACACACACACACACACACACACACACACACACACAAACCATTAACAGCCAAGGCAATTCTCAACAAAAAGAGCAAAGCTGGATGCATCACAATACCTGATTTCCAAATTGTACTACAAAGCTCTCATAATTAAAGCAGCATAATAATACCAAAAACATATGCATATCAACTAATGGAAAGGAACAGAGTCCAGAAACTAACCCACACATGCATGGTCCATTGGTATTGGACAAAGCTGCCAAAAACATACAATGGAGAAGGATAATGTTGTCAATAAATGGAGTTGGGAAAACTGGTTATCTACATAGAAGAATAAGATTGAACACATCTCACACAAAAATCAACTCAGAATGGACTAAAGACACAAATTAGAGTAGAAACTAAAACTACCAAATGAAAACATATACAAAATACATGATATTGGACTGGGCAACAAAAGCAAAACTAGATAAATGAAATTATATCAAACTAGAAAGCTTCTCCACAGCAAAGGAAACAGTTAACAGAGTGAAGCCACAACCTACATACTAGGCAAAAATATTTGTGAGTCATACTAACAAGGGATTAGAACCCAAAATATATTGAGGGACCTGACTCGATAGTTAAAAAGAAAGAGACAGAGAGAGAGAGAGAGAGAGAGAGAGAGAGAGAGAGAGAGAGAAAGGGGGAGAGAGGGGAAGGAAGGAAGGAAGGAAGGAAGGAAGGAAGGAAGGAAGGAAGGAAGGAAATGGCCAACAGATACATGACAAATGTCGTGCATGCTAGGCAATGCTCTACCACTGAGCCTCACTCCCATCTCTGACAGCACTTTTTAAAAAGGTCTTTAAATCTAATTCCTCTCTTAAAGAAGCCTAAATAAATCATCTAAAATTCAAAATTAGGAGTATTTCCCATGTATAAAAGATACAGTAGCATACTTCATGATAGTGAAAACTTAGATCAACCTAAATGTCTAATGAATTATCTGAGATGAGATAAGTTAATCTTCTGAGATGAGATAATTATGTGAGGCTCCACTGAATAAAAACTCGTGCCATCTTTTAAAAATTTTGTAAAGATATGTATTAGGATAGACCTATGTTCTTATTTACTATGAACAGAAAAGACAAGAATTTTATGAAAACAAAACAACCCAAAATATATGCATATAAAAAGTGTAGAGGAAACATGCCCAAATATGCATAATACATATCTTTGGTAGGACAGCAACAAATTTTTTCTTTATACTCATTTACATTTTCTATTATCCTTTAATGAATATGTGCTTTCCTATATGAAGGGGAAAGCTATTTATTTCCTTAATTTGTATATTATGCTATTTGTAACAATATACTGTTCATATTATTTATCCAAAATTCCTTACTGCTTTTTCGTTCATTACAAGTGGTAGAGTGCAGTTCAGTTATAAAGATGGGGAATTTTACATCCTACATTCTAAATAGTAACATCTGAAAAAGAGTTCTGGACTCAAAAGCCTAAAACCTCCTGAGACAATCTTCTTTCCATAGAAAATACATGTTCCATTCTACAATTCTGCCTCAAAACCAACGGAGTCAAATTTTGTCCTAATGTAACTCTATTGTCTAAAATGCAATGCCTTAGATAAATATCGACCAAGCACCACAAAGCTTATTTGGAAATAGAGTTTCCATATGTGTTTTCTCTCAATAACCTTCTAACAAATGAAAATGTCAAGTAGCATTCATTATCTTCCAACTCTATGAGATGAGCAAGAGATACTGAACAGTTACTTGACTTGATTTCTGCTGATCCATTTCACAGCATATTACAAAACTGTTCTAAGACGGATTGTGCAGGCGAGTTGAAATAAAAGTTATTTTCTTGAAAAAAGGGTGTTTGAAGATGTGGTGTAAAATAAGTACGATTCCAGTTTCGTGCTTTAAGTTCTTCTGGTAAATTTGAAAGATATAGAAATTTTGAATAATTAGAATAAGATGAATATCCATAAATTATGGACTATTTGACATATGCATTAACGATGAAGCCTCATAGCACGTTTTTGAACTGTGAAAGTGATGCATCAAATACTCTACAGGCCAGCAGGCTATAAAAAATGGACACTTGATAGTCCAGGAACATAACATTCGTACGTAAAAAAATAGCCTTTCGTATTTCACTTACGTTCATAATATTCCTCTCAAGAAAGCAGCAGAGGACAGTACAATTTTCACACAGAATTGTCATGTCTCTCAAGAAGATAGCAGGAAAGATAACTACATTGTGCCAGATCCCTTTGGAAATGAAAGATAAGCATCCATTTGATTTATGAAAGTATCCACTTTCTGTGAACCCACTACAGTGGCCCTTTCTCACTGCATGGTGGCGTACTCACTCACCTAAAGTAAGCTGACTGACTTCTGTGACTTGGTTTCTTAGCAAAATGGTCCTCTTGTATGTTTTCTGGTTACCCTATTTGCATATCATAGCTTTATGTTTGTCAAAGGAACACACACTATGTAGCACATAAATTAGGAATTTTATAGTGCCCATTCATAGACATTGACTTGTGGCACTGCTCCACTTTGGCTCTATCTGGGTATGTCTGAAAGCATTACAAGAGGTGAGATCTGCAGGACCTGGCAAAGAAGGTTCAAAGCAGGGTCAGACAGGACACCAAAGTCAGAGTGCCTTTACGAGAATGCCATTTCAGTTAGCTGTGAGTACAGCTGTTGTTGTGAGAATGACCACTACGGCTTGGTAATGCCATTTAATCAAGTGTCTTTTTTTTTTTTTTTAGATGTCTTTCGGTAATTCAAAAAGTAGCTGTGTGTGATCTAGGATCGCACAAACCACCTACTTTATCACAGACTCAGTATCAAGGGGTTGGACATTTAGCTCCAGTGGTAGAATGCTTGCCTAGCGAGCACAAGGCCCTGAGTTCGATCCCCAGCACCCACAACAAATAAACATCAAAATGAATAATGCAATTGAAAAATGAAATTCAATCTCTTTCCTTACCTTACAGTTAAATCATATTTCTTCTCAAAACACTCACTATACTGAGGCAAGTTGTTTTTCCAATAATAGTCATTACTACAAGAGTATTACTAATGCATCTCTAGGAATTCTCAAATAATTATATGTTCATTACATGTAATTCCACTATTTTTATAAAGATAAAAAGCATAGTTTTCCAAATCTTAACATTTCATCTTATTTAAAGCATTAGTATTTTCTACAAATACTTGATTCTATAATTTCTAAAAATGGATGGGACATGATGATAAATGCCTTTGGAGCACTCTGAGAAGTCTGATACTAGTGAAACTGCTCTTCCAAGGCCTCCATTTTCTTTGGAGATAAGTAAAAAGAGGGATTCTTCAACAGAATCATGTTATGTTTGTTATAGTCCGCCATATTGAATACTGTTGAAGGAAAAAGTTTTCCATATTTTCACAGAAAGCACTTGTTGCATTTATTAGACTAGTAAAAAAAATTTGTGTTACAGACTGGGCACAGTGGCGATGCCTGCAATCTCAGTCACTTAGGAAGCTGAAGCAAGAGGATTGCAAGCTCAAGACTAGCCTGGGCAACTTATTGAGACCCTGTCTCAAAGTAGCTCAGTGGTAATGTGCCCTTGGTTCGATCCCCAGTACTGCAAATTAATTAGTTAATTAATTTAAAAATCTTCCTTTCAAAGATTGAAATGCAACTGCTGCCTAGTGAGGATATCTTTGGCTTAACTGAAAAGTTGAATTATCTGTCTCATCTCAGAAATTAAAGGAGCAGCACCCAATATGCAGGACTTTCATAAGGTAGAAGCAGAGAGCTCCTGCTCACAAAATTAGTAAAACAAAATAAGTTTGTGTTCACAGTATTTAGAGATTGACTAAGATACAAAGAATTTTGCCTGTTAAACAAGTTTATACCTGGGATGACTTGGAAGATTTAAAGATTCAGAATATTAATTCTGAAAGACCAAGGGCCTTGGACATACATGCTAGTTTGCAAGGGCTGCCATCACAGGGTACCACAGACTGGGGTGCTTACAAAACAGAAGTGTATTTTCTCATACTTCTTGAAGCTAGAAGTCCAAAATCAAGGTATTGGCAGGTCTGATGTCTTCTGACATCTCTTTTTGGCTTGCAATGTCTTTCTAGCACACATTATTTATGCATATGGCCAGGCATGTGAAATAAAAGTTCATTGCTGTTGTAATACAGTGATCTTTAGTGAGATTAATATGAGATCAGTAAAGATTTATAATATTTCTTTACCAAAGTTTTTGGCAAAATCATTTTATACAGTTAAGGCATTTTAGCTATATATTTATCAACAAAACTTGTAAGTAGAACCAGGCATTTTCTACTTTATGGAACTGCCATTTTAAAGAGATGGGTTCCAGGTTTCTGTGGACAGGGAATAGAGTACAGGGAGGCAGGTCTTGATCTGGATGGGAAGCACATGAGTTCTGTTCACAATGGGCTAGAGCTAGTCAGGTGCCTCTGCCTACATTCTAAAGTTCTGAAAAACTTACAGTCCTCAGCTGGGTAGGTGGCGCCCAGTAACTCTACACTTTGAACAGAGAACTGGAATCTTCGTGTACAGCTATCTATCAAACTCTGCTACACACATAAACTCCAATAGAGGTTTCTTAAAGTTTATGAGCTGAAAACGTAGTAATTAGAAGGCAGATTGCCTGGCTAGGATCCTAGGCAACTTACTACTTGCTGACTATACGATCGATCTTGGAAACATGGCTCATCATGGAACACCTTGGTTTCCTCGTCTATAAAATTAGAGTATCATATGAAAGTGCAAAGAGATACACTGTCTGTCCCACAGTCAACTGCCTATAAATGATAGTTGCTGTTACTATTATTATTATTCCCACAGGGTCTGCTGCAACCACAACTCCTTGTGAGGCAGGCTTACATAGGTTTATGAGCCTCTGACACTGGCTATGGCTTGATCCTGGGATCAAGCTCGCTTCTGAGTTTCAAATATAACAGTGGCTACAATAACAGTCAGGGTTTTAAAATCACAAACCTAAATGACAGTCAAAAGAGTCTTATGTAATGGAGTCTAAAGTAAAGTAAGATCTGGGGTGATTGCTCTTCCCAACACATGTGGCCATAACCAAATGAATAGACCAATATTCCCTCTTGTGAAGCTGAGGGTAAGTCAGCAGTTTATCATGGGGGCAGAATTCAACAAATGAAAAGAACAAAGCCAGCCAACACCAGAGATCAGAAGCTATGAGACAATAGAAATCGAGAGTAGTCAGAAACCATGAATGGCAAAAGCTAAGGAAGACAATGGAAAGAAGTCAGTTCGTTGCTCAGTAGCAAGAACAGAAGCTATAGGAAGCTGAGTCCGCAGAATGGTACAGTACAGGAAAAGGGTTTTACAGTGGGCAAGAGATAACAATGACAAGAACTGGTAACATTCCAAGTTATCTTCCAAATTCACTCCAGTGGGAGAGGGGAGAAGGGCTATAATACGCACTTGTCTTACTTCACTTCAGACTCCATTACATAATATTCTCTTAGCATGTCATTTAGATTTGTGATTTTTAAAAAGCCCGACCCTTTGTGATATTTCAGACTCAGAACTGAGCGTGGAGTTTTTTCCTTTTCTGATTGGTCAAATATCGTGGATGTGATCTCAGTTCTCAGACGAAGATGTACAAAAAGTGTTCTACATCAATGCACTTAGTCATTCTTTGTACCAGGCCTTTTCCCAATTCTACCAGGTGTGCAGAAATTTAACTTTGCTCATTCTTGGAGCTTAGCTCAACCTCCCTGAGGTTGTTCAGGTTCTGGAATCGTATGCAACGCCAGAACGCCAACAAGATAGATAACAGAAAGGTCCCCTGGGATGGGTCATCTCTCCACGTCACTTTGTCAGATCCAGCAGCTCTTAATTGCTTTTGCATTAGATTTGCGACATAGATACTTTTGTCAAGGCTGAGAACTCCAAGCTTGGGACCTCATGCACCCTGCAGCCTTCCTTTTTTTGTGGTCAGTCTTTTTTTTTTTTTTAATGCTGGAGATCCAGCCCAGGGCTTCACATGTACATGCTAAGCAAGCACTCTACCACCAAGCTCTAGCCGCAGCCCCTGGAGTCAGTCTTGCTCCCTTGCCAGCAATACTGTGTGAAAATATGATTTGAGTCCCATGTCGAGGCCCTAAATTCTGGCCCTCTAAAATCTTTTTTTTTTTTCCTTCTATACTGACTGAAGTCTGTTTACATCAATATTTTCCAACTTACTTGTCTCTACCTGAATTGTTTATCTTTTACTGAGGTTAAAGCTTTTGAAATAAAAGCCAGAATCGGGATACTTCCTTTTTATTTTTCCTAAAACTTGATTTCTTTCTTTCTTTCTTTTGAGACAAGGTCTCGCTATGTAGTTTGACCTGTCCTTGAACGTACTATGTAGCCCAAAATGGCCTCAAACTAACAATCCTCCTGCCTCAGCCTTCCCAGTGCTGGGATTATAAGCATGTACTACCATACCCATTTTAAAACTTGATTTCTGGTTGTAGTATTATTTTATTAAATTTATTACAAAAACTCTGTAAATAACTATGTTTTCTTACCTATTTAAATCTTTTTGTTTGTTTGGTTGGTTTTGGGGTTTTTTTCAGATAGGGTCTTGCTATGTTGTTCAGACTGTCCTTGAGCTCACTATCTAGCCTAGGTTGGTCTTGAACTCATGACGATCCTCCTCCTCAGCCTCCCAAGTGCTGGGATTATGGGCATACACCACCCGCCCAGCATAAATCAGTATTTATTTTTAAAACACCAGTGCAATTCATTGCCGCAGCATGTGGTTACTTTGAGTCTTAAAGTAAGTATAGAGACATATTTTAGCTACCAGGCCTCAAGGTAGAGCATGGCTTAAGACTGGAAGCTCCTTCCTTATGTCAACCAGTTCTCACACTTGGGTAAGACTCCAACAATTCTGTTGTATGTGCTACCATAATAGAGATTCAGTTATCACCTGGGTCTGCTTATTTTGCTGTAGATGCCATCAAAAAAGTAACACTTTTCTTTCACCCAAAATAATAGCATCTGCTATTTTAGCTTCTCTTACTGGTGGCCTTATTAATTACCTTTTCTAAAACTTTGTCATTCATTTTTTGCCTGTGCTGCCAGTTTCCCAAAGAAAGATAATATTCATCAGTTTAATCAGCTGTTATTATCCTCACTACATAGAGTTTTCATAATGAATTAACTGATAGGTTATTGCTATTGCCTGAAAAATGAGTTGACTTTCCTTGGATCAAATAGTTGCCCTTGTTTATACCAATGTTAGTTAAGGTGACTGGGTCACTGTATTCATTAACTTTGCCATCTCTGGGTTACAATACCAACACCCACAATTTAAAGTAGGTTGAATTTGGCTTACGGTTTTAGGGGTTTTGCTCCACAACTGGTTGTCTCCAAAGCAGGAACATCATGGAGGAAAGATAGTAGCAGTGCAAAGCTGCTTAGTTCATGGAGCTTGAAAGAGCAGGAGGAACACCACCAGAGAGGAAGAGGACAGACCTCCAGGCCACAGCTGCATGGCCCACCCAGATACGCCCAGAAATGAGCTTTACTAATCCCCTGGGAAGCTCCCAAACCAATCAAGTTGGCAATCCGCTTAACTATCAGAGCCACTTTAGGTAACAAGAGCACTATGTACAGAAGTGATGCTCTAAGGAGTAGGGGAAGAATTATTAGAAGAGCCTGCGGGCAAATAGGATTCTCAGGTTTACCTTTTTCAATGTTTCTATTAGAAGTAGGGAAAATAGGGCAAATATTTCTTAGGATATAAATACATCCTCTCTCTTTGGTAGTAAAATCTCTTTCCAACTTATGCAGACATGTTAGCCCTATGACCTCTACAAACCAGGAAGCAGAATTCAAATTGATACATTTCCCCAAGTCTGAGTTAGATAGTGTTTTAGTTACTTTTCTCTCACTGCTAAGACAAAATACCCAACACCCAAAGTTAAAGGAGGAAAGGTCTATTTAGCTCACAGTTTGTAGAGATTTCAGTCCACAGTTGGCTGGCTCCAAGGCAGGGTGGCCTGGCAGAGGGACGTCCAGAGGAGAAATAGACTAGAGCAAACAGGCAGGCAGCTAGGCAAGAAAGGAACATCAGCAGCTTCTTTCTGTCCCTTATATCTTATCCAGGATGCTGGGATTAGGGTGGTACCAAACCAGTCAGTGGATTGATTTAGTAACCACACCCCCTTAATTCCAGCAGCACACACTCTAGATTCAGCCACCTCTGAAAAAGCTTCACCTATGAATACATGAAACTCTTGGGGGGACATCAAGGGACAAACCATAACAGAAGTCTTAAATAAGAACTTATACAACATTATAAGCTGTGATTACAAAATGAGATCACATTTTCTATCTATATATAAATTATTATGACATGAGTTCCTAGGTGGCCCCATATATCTTCCCAACTGTCTGAAGATTACTTGTGATCTCTAGATTATTTTATATATCCATTTTCCAAGCTACCTCTAGTTCATGGGTCACAGTAAGTGGAATAATACAATAGTCACCATCTTATGGTGTCACCTGCGTAAGGGATGACTTCAGTTCTTTTTCACAATTTCAGTTTTTAAAAGTGTTTTAGCTATCTCCAGTGGGTATTTCACATATGCTAATCAACACTCTGATTTAGAAACCACCCACCAGGCACCAGATTCTCTCCCTAGACCTGCAGCTTTCCTACCAGCACTGTTTGCCTTTAGGATCTGGTCCCACCCTGCTGGCAAGGCAATTTCTCTTGGGTTCCACTGATGCTCAGGAAGCCTCCGGATCACTTGATAGGCACTGTGGACCAAATTCCTTACAGATATTGCAGGAAATAAACATCACCTTCTGCCTCTGTTCTACCAGGCATGACAGTATTTCGCAGTCTTGGCTACTCTGTCTGCCAGTGTCTTTCTTTCAGTAGTGCCTTTGCCACCATCTCTCCCAGCACCACATCAAAGGTACGGAAGGATTTTTCTCTCCTTTCATAGATTCAATCCTGATAGGAAGAATACAAGTGCTTCAGTGAAACAAACCACTTTCAAGTTTTGCTTGTAGCCCACTCATTCTTGGGTTCCATACATACACTGAGGGGACTTATAAATGGGAGTGGGCTGAATGACAGCTCCTAGGCTGCCCACAGAGCCTTTTCTATGAAGGTTCTCTTACTAATTCGAATCCGTTGTTTCTGACTTGAGTTTTCTTCAAGATAATTTCTCCCAAGAGAGAACAAATAGTTTTTGAGGTCCACCCTGCCAATTTGACAGATATCCCTGTGTGGTCTGAAATTCAGCCAACTTCAGTCGGGATTTCCCTGTTAGCCTTAGATACTGTTTGATGTGTTGTTCTTTCCTGGTTCTTTCTAGCTGAATAGAAAGATCTTCAAGAAAGGTTGTACTAGATGAGCAAATAAGAACAAAAGTTAAAAAGAAATGCTGTACAAATGATGTGCTCTTACCATCATTAAAACAGAACCCAGGCATCCCTATAGATGTTAACAAATGATAATATAATGACAAAAATCACTGCAAATTTTTCAGAACCAACCACTTAGTCTAATACGTGTAATTAATTACAAATCTGCCTGTTTTCAGCAACTTTGCAGAAATTATTTCTCAAATAATACATCACTGACATCCAGGAATTTAGAATAATTTGGAAAGCTATCAGTAGGTGACTGAAAAACAAAGAAAATAAAAACTGAGTCAATCTTGATAACCTGTGGAAAGCAACTAAATTTGATATTTTTAGAGCAAACTAAATTAAACAGAGTTAAGTAAGGGGAGTGAGGTTTTGAATTAATTTTGTTGAAAAAATGTCAAAAATACTTACTGGATTGAAGAACAATTTACCATGAACTAGGTAATGTTAATTTTTAAGCTTGATTATAATAAATCGCTAGGGGTTGGGGATTTAGCTCAGTGGTAGAGCACTTGCTTGGCAAGTGCAAGACCCTGAGTTCGATCCCAGTACCCCAAAAATTTGCCAATATAATAAATCACTAATATAACTGATTAAACTCTTATTTTGTACTGAATTTAAATATCCCTTATCACATTACATACCAAATTTGTAGATAGTCTGCCTTGATACCCCTTCTCAAAGATACAACTTCAAATCCTTAATATTAGTAGACTCCTTTGTCCCTCTACTATTTCCTTAATTCCACACTATAGAACATAGGACTTAGAGGAAGAGGAAAAAATAAATCTCTTTCATGTTTTTATTCTTTCTCCTTATAGCTCTATTTCTTGTACCTGACCACACTGACTTTAACTAGGCTTCTACCCCCATCCACCTGGGCTTTGGAGGGTAGATCTGTTAAAACCACTGTAAAATATAAAGGTAAAGAAAGGATTTGGGGAACAAACGCAATGACCCACTGAAATATCTAACTGATTTTCCTTGTAGACTTTTCATTGAATTAAGTTTGTATACTTTGTTTTTGTGTTATTTTGTATCTCCTTTTACTGTTACAAGGTTCATTAGGCTGTTTTACTACTGTAGAATTGTGCTTCCATTGGTTTGCATTCAGTAGTTGGCTAGGTTCCTCTGCTTGTCTAGGGAACAGACAAGTGGGAGGAAGAACTGCAAGAACGATTATATAGAAATGGTGTAAGACTCAAACTAGAGAACCTGTTTCAAAGTGAAATATCCTAGTAACAAAACCTAGAGACAGGGACAAAAATCAGTTAAACAACTGAAGCAGCAAATTTAAGGATAGGATACAAAAAGTTGAAAACTATCCGCAGAAAAGCAACAAACTGCTAAAAAAAAAAAAAAGAAACCTTCATACAACCACAAATTCTGCTCACCACACCCAGTCCTCATCCAGTAGCACCCCCCTCAAAATAGAGAAGAAAATCTAAGGAAAAAAAGAGGGATACATAAATATAAATGAACACAGCTACAAACAAGACAGTGGGGCAACAGGGCCCAGAAGACCTCCAATTACCCCCAACTCCCATAAGGCAGAAGAGGAGAAAAGAAAAGTAGAAGAAAACAAATACCAAATAGCAAAAATCTATGAAAAGTTCATAGAAGAATTTAAAGAGGAAATGAACCAAAAATTTACAGCAATATCACTCAATATGCCCATGGTAAATTTCAGGGAAATTGGCAAAAAATTGGATGCGCTAATGAAGACAGTTCAAAGCTTGAATGATAGATGCAACAAAGACATGGAAACTTCAAAAAGGTGTCAAATAGAGATACCAGAGATTAGGAGCACAATAGAATTTGTACATACTTGTAATGATCAGTGTGAATACAGGGTTTCTGATATTGAGGATGAAATAGATTATGATGAAGAGATCAAAGAAGCTCAAAAGACAACAAAAGAACAAGGAAAAACCATACAGGAGAGCCTAGATGAAAACAAAACAAACAAACCAAAAAAAATCTAAGGCTAATAGGAGTCAAAGAAAAGCTTGAAGACTACACAGAAGGATTCACAAATATGCTTACAGAAATTATCAAAGAAAACTTCCTAATTATAAAAAAAAGACCTTAAAATGCAAGTAAGTGATGCTTATAGGATGCCAAGTAACTACCATGAAAGGAGACGTGCAAGGCATATTCTTATGAATTCACAGCTTGCTAGCAAAAACATAGAATTTTAAAGGCAATCAGAGAAAAACAAAAAATCACATATAAAAGTAAACCAATTAGAATCACAGCAGATCTGTCAGCACAAACCCTGAAGGCCAGAAGAGCTTGGAGCAAAGTATTTCAAACCCTACAAGCAAGTAACTTCCAATCCAGGCTAATGTATCCAGCAAAATTATTCTTTAAAATTGATGGAGAAATTAGATAGTTCCATGAAAAACACCAGTTCAGAAGATTTATGAGAGCTATATCAGCTCTAGAGAAAACACTCAAGAATATCCTAGACAGAAATGTAGGAGTAGACACACCTGAAAATACTGAGGAAATCAGTGAGGTCAGGGGATAAACAACAACAAAACACATCAGAAAAAGTAAAACAATAAACCAACAGACAAAAAAGACAATGACAGTAAATAACCACCTCACCTCAGTAATATCTACCAATGTTAATGGCCTCAATTCTCCAATCAAAAGACACAGAGTGGCAGAATGGATCAAAAAACAGAACCCTACAATCTGTTGCATTCAAGAAACATCTAATCCAAAAAGATATTCGTAGACTTAAAATTAAAGGATGGCAAACAATATTTCACACACCAGGGTCTAGAAAACAAGCAGGGGTAGCAATCCTAATATCAGACATGGTAAACTTCAAGTTAAGACAGATTAGAAGAGACAAAGAAAGCCACTACATACTAGTTAAAGGAACAATACAACAGGAAGAGAGCACTTTGATACACATTTATGCACCAAATACTGGAGCACCTACCTTCATAAAACAAAATTTGGTAAAATTAAAAGGTCAAAAAATATCAACACAATTATTGTAGGGGACTTAAACACCCCACTGTCACAAAGAGAGAGATCAACTAAACAAAAAGTCACCAGAGAAACTTCAGAGCTGACCCACACCCTTGAACTTATGGACCTAACAGATATATTCATATATATACAGAGTATTCCATCCCTCCACAACAGAGTATACATTCTTTTCAGCAGCACGTGGTACTTTCTCCAAAATAGATCACATACTAGCTCACAAATCCGGCCAAAGTAAATATAAAAGAATTGAAATTATCCCATGCATATTATCTGACCACAGTACAATGAAAACAGACATCAATGAAAAAAGAAAAGTCAGAAAAGGGAAAGGGTCATGGAAACTTAACAACATACTCCTAAACAACCAATGGGTCACAGAAGAAATTTAAAAATTTCTAGACAATAACGACAATGGCCACACGACTCAAAGAAACCTTTGGGACAGTTGAAAGCAGATCTAAGAGGAAAATTTATTGCACTTAATGCACACATCAGGAAAACAGAACAAGCCCAAATAAACAACTTCATGAACAGTTTTGCGATACTGGAGAAACAACAACAAACCAGCCCCAAACCAAAACTAAGGAGGGAAATCACAGATGTGAGCAGGAATTAATGAAATTGAAACAAAAAAACTATACAACAAATAAATCAAGCAAAGAGTTGGTTCTTTGAAAGAATAAATAAAATAGATAAGCCTCTAGCAAGACTTACTAAGAGAGAGACGAGACCCATGTAAACGCAATTAGAAATGACAAAGGTGAAATCACAACAGATATTGTTGAAATCCAGAAGATAGTAACTACTTTGAAAAATTATATTCCAACAAACTAGTAACTAGGGAAGGAATGGACAGATTTCTAGACACAAATGAACTACCTGAGTTCAATGCTCATCACTGAAAAAATAAAATAAATAAAAAATAAAACATACTAATGGATATTAAAATCAGATAACTACTAATACAATTATAACCACTAATACAATACTCCACTGTCAAAAATAGATCAAGTAAACAAAAAAAACCAACAAAGAAATATCAGAGCTGAACCACACCTTGGAACTAATACATTTGGCAGATATCTACGGAGTGTTCCACCCCACAAATTCAAAATACACATTCCTACCAGCTCTACATACAACTTTATCCAAAATAGATCACATATTAGGTTATTGAATATGCTTAAGTAAATGCAAAGGAACTGAAATTATCCCATGCTTATTATCAGATCATAGTGCAATGAAATTGGACATCAATGGCAAAATAAGTCACAAAAACTGCGTAAACACTTGAAAATTAAATAACTCCCTCCTAAACATCAATGGGTCACAGATGAAATTAAAGAAGAAATTAGACAGTTTCCAAAATTAAATGATAATGCCAATACAACATACCAGAACCTACTGGAGGATATGAAAGCAGTTCTGTCAGGGAAATTTACAGCAGTGAATGCCCATATCAGAAAAACAGAGTCAGCTCAAATAAACAACCTAAGGTTGAATGTCAAGCTTCTAGAAAAAGAAGAGCAAGTCAAGCCCAAAGCTTGTATGAGGCAGGAAATTACAAAGATTAGATCATAAATTAATGCAGTGCAATTGAAACTAAGACAACAATACACAGAATGAATGAATTGAAGAGTTGTTAGAATTGAATAGAATGACAAACACTTAGCCAACCTTATCAAAAGAAAAGACTTAAATCCATGCAATTAAAAATGAGAAGGGCAAAGTCACAACTGACTCTGCAGAAATCCAAAAGACCATCAGTACCTACTTCAAGAACCCAAACTCGAACAAGATGGAAAACACTTAAGAAGGGGACAAATTCCTAGAAACACATGAAATACCAAAGCTGGGTCAAGAAGACTTAAAAATTCTAAATAACCCAATGTCAGCCATTGGAATTGAAGAGGTACTTAAAAACCTACCAAGGAAGAAAAACCCAGGTCCTCATGGAGTCACTGCTGAATTCTATAAGAAATTTACAGACTATTTAACGCCAGCACTCCTCAAACTTTTTAATGAAAATGAAACAGAAGCAATACTCCCAAATTTATTCCTGGAAGCAAGCATTACTCAGATACCAAAACCAGAAAAGGATCCAACCAAAAAGGAGAACTACAGGCCAATTTTCCTAATGAACACAGATGCAAAAACTCTCAATAAGATACTGGCAAAGAGAATACAGTGAATTATCAAGATTATACACTATGACCAAGTGGGATTCATCCCAGGGATGCAGAGATGGTTCAACATATGCAAATCAATAAATATGATACACCATATTAACAGAGCCGAGGACAAAAACCATATGATCATCTCAATAGATGCAGAAAGAGCATGTGACAAAGTCCAACACCCATCCATGATAAAATCCTACAGAAAATGGGAATAGTGGTCTTTATCTCAGTCTGATTAAAGCCATCTAAGACAAACCAACAGCCAACATCATACTAAATGCTAAAAACCTGAAAACTTTCTCTCTAAAATCAGGAAGAAGACAAGGATGTCCACTATCACCACTCCCATTCAATATTGTTCTGGAAACATTAGCAGGACCAATTACACAGTAGAAAGTTATAAAAGGAATAAGAATAGGAAAGGAAGAAGTTAAATTATCATTATTTGTAGATGATATGATACTCTATATAGAAGACCCCAAAAACTCCACCAAAAGACTGCTAGATTTAATAACCAAATTCAGCAGCATAGCTAGGTACAAACTCAACACTCAAAAATCAATAGCATTTCTGCACACAGACAACAAGCTCACTGAAAGAGAAATTAGGGAAACAACACATTTCACAGTAGCATCTGAAAAAATGAAGTATCTAGAAATCAATCTAATGAAGGAAGTTGACGACTTATACATTGACAACTACAGTACTCTCAAAAAGGACATCGAAGAGGGTATCAGAAAATGGAAAGATTTCCCTTGTTCTTGGGTAGGAAGAACTAATATAGTGAAAATAACCATATTTTCAAAATTGTTATACAGATTTAATGTGTTCCCTACCAAAATATCAATGGCATACCTCATAGAATTAGAGAAAACAATCCCAAATTCATTTGGAACCAGAAGAAATCTAGAATAGCAAAAGCAATTTCCGGGCAAAAAAAGGCAAAGCAAGCAGCAGCACAATCCCTGACCTGAAATTATATTACAAAGCTACCGTGATAAAAACAGCTTGGTACTGGCAAAAAAACCAGACCTGAGTACCAATGAAACAGATTACAAGATGCAGAAGCAAGTCCAAACACTCTCAGTCACCTTATCTTTGACAAAGAGGACAAACATCCTCACTGCAAAAAAGGTAGTCTCTTTAATAAACGATGCTGGGAAAACTGGCTTACCACATGCTGAAGATTAAACCTAGACCCATGTCTTTCACCATGCACTGAACCGAAATCAAAATGGACCGAAGATCTAAATATTAAAACAGAAACACTAAATCTACTGGAAGACAGAATGGGTAGAACTCTTGAAGACATAGGTATATTGAAAGACTTTATGAACAAAACCCCTATTACCCAGGAAATATCACAACGAATCAACAGCTGGGATCTCAACTTACTTAAAAATTTTACACAGCAAAAGAAACCACCAACAGAGAGAAGAGACAACCCACAGAGCGGGAAATAATTTTTGCCAACTGTTCCTCAGACAAAGGTCTAAGAATATATAAAGAACTCAAAAAAAAAAAATGCGACGCCCCAAATTTAAAGACCCAATCCAAAAACGGGCATCTGAAATGAATAGACACTTCTCAGATGAAGAAGTAGAAATAGCAAATAAACGTATGAAAAGATGTTCAACATCACTGGTCATTAGAGAAATGCAAATTAAAACAACACTGAGATTCTATCTCCAGAAAGAACGGCTATTATCAAGAAATCAGTCAATAACAAATGTTGATGGAGTTGTAGGGAAAAAGAAACCCATCTCCATTGTTGGTGGGAGTGTAACTTGACACAATCAATATGGAAAGCAGTGTAGAGAGTCCTGAAGAAACTAAAACTAGAGTTTCCATTTGACTGAGGTATTCCCCTTCTAAGTATCTTCCTGAAAGTTTTAAATGCCTGCCACAATGATACAAAGAAACCCATCTTTATAGCAGCACAATTTATAATAGCTAAATCTTGGAAATAAAACAGATGACCATCAATGGATGAACTGATAAAGAAAATATGGTTTTTATATACAATGGAGCACTACATTGCCATAAAGAAGGATGAATTTGAGACATTTTTAGGTATGTGGATGCACTTTGAGAACGTATTTTTTTATTTTAGTGGTATGTATTAGATATATATAATGATAACATTCATCATAGAGAATTTATACCTGTACATGATATATAATGCTCCTTATTTTGTTCCATTCCCCTCCCCTTCCATCAACTCCTCCTCTCCTCCTTATTTACAAAAGCTTTGTTTCCATTTTTCTTTCTATTCTTTTTTCTTGTCCCTCTGTTCCTTTCTCCCTGACCCCTCATTTATTCCCCTTCCCATTTGAAGAATTTCTTCTCTTTCCCAATATGACACATTTTGATCCTTATTTACACTTTCAGTTGTTCAGACCAGAGAAACAATGCAGTATTTACACTTCTGTGTCCGATTTATTTCACTTCAGAATATGGTCTCAAGATGCATCCATTTAGCTAGAAATGTCTCAAGCTTATCATTCTTTATGGCAAAGTAATACTCCTTTGTATTAAAAAAAATCACATCTTCTTTATCCATTCATCAGTTGATGTGCATTTGGTTGTTTCCAAGATTTAGCTATTACGAACTGTGCCGTTATAAACATAGGTGCATATATCACTGTGGTATGATGGTTTTAATTCTACCGGGAAGATGCCAAGAAGGGGAATAGCTGGGTCACATGGAACACCCAGTCCTAGTTTTTTGAGGAATCTCCACACTGATTTCCACAATAGTTGCACTGGTCTACATTCTCACCAACAGTGTAGAAGGGCTCTTTTATCTCCACAGCCCCACTAGCATTTGTTATTGGTTGATTTCTTCCTTGATAAGCCATTCTTTCTAGAATGAGATGGAATCTCAGTGTTGTACAACATAATTTTAAGTGAAATAAATCAGACACACATGTTTAAATATCACATTGTTTCTTTTGTGTGAAAAACCAAAAGGATAAGTAAGGGCCAAAATGTATGATAAACATTGGGAAGCTGGAAAAAAAATGTTCAATTGGGAAGGGGAACAAAGAGGGAGTAGAGAGGTAATAAGGATAAAAAATTAAAAGGAATGGAAGGAAAACAATAGAAAACAATAGAAACAAAGTTTTATAAAGGTAGAGAGAAGAATTGAAGAGAGGGAAATGAGAAAAAAAAAACAGAAAGTATTAAGATGCAGTATGTATAGGTACAAATTTCCCATGGTGAGTGTGATCTAACCTAACACATCCTCAGCCCACAGTGGAAAAACTGTAACAACGTGAGACAGCAAAGCAACAAGAGGCTCCCCAAACCTCCAATTCCCCAGAAGTTTGTCTCATGAACAATAAGGTAGAGGAAGTTATGGGCAAAGAACTAAAATATCAAAAGGTCAAAATGTTTCAAGAGATAGAAGAAGAAATATATAAGCAAATGCATAAGATGTTTAATGAGCTCAAAGAGAGTTTAGTTAAATAGATAAGGGATTTTTTTTTAACCAGGAAAATGTTTGATGAGCTCAAAGAACAAAGAAACTGGTTGAGTTAACCCAGATAGTACGAGACATGAATGGCCACTTCAGAAAAGAATTAGGAAATATGAAAAGTAAGCAAGGAGAGATAGATGAAAAGAAAAATTCAGTGGAAAGCACAGGTAGCAGATATGACCAATGTGGGAACAGAGTATCAGAAATAGAAGACAAGATGAATGTAGTAGATCATAAATTCAGTGATACCCTAAGACCAACAAGACACAATACAAGCTGGATCCAACAACTGCCAGATGACTCAAAAAGCCAATCTAAGAATTACAGTAATAAAAGGAAAATTAAGAATTACTCAAAAGGTATAAAAATTATTCACAAAAATAACAGCAGAAAATTTTCCAAATCTAGGGGGAAAATTCAGGATTCAAGTACGAGAGGCACAGAAAGCCCTACATAACCACAGCCAGGAAAAAAAAAAAACCCTCTCCACAACACATCAAAATTTCAGAAATTCAACAAAATGAAAGAATAGTAAAGGTTGTTAGAGGAAAAAAAGCAAGTAATCTATACAGGCAAGCCCCTCAAAATAACTAGATTTCTTAGCATAAACTTTAAAGGCCAGGAGAGACTAGAGTGAAGTTTTTCAGGCTCTAAAACAATTGTTTCCAGGCATGGTGGTGCATGCCTGTAATCCCAGCACTCAGGAGGTAGAGGCAGGAGGATTGCTGTGAGTTTGAGGCCAGCCTAGAGTACATCGTGAGTTCACAGCTAGCCTGAACTACAAAATAAGACTTGGTCTCAAAAACAAACAAACAAAACAAACAAAAACAACAAAAAAAGAAAACAATTGTCAATCCAAACTTTTATCTGCAAAACTAGCCTTAAAAATTAACAGACTAGTAAAGACTTTCCATGACAAAAAAAAATCCTAAAGAAACACATGACCACTAAACCAGCATTGTAGAAAAAATTACTCAAATACTCAAGAGAATTCTAGATAGAGACAGAAAGGCCACTAGCACCAAATAGTCCAAAGAGAAGTATATATCCAAGTGGAAGAGTAGAAAAGCAAAATTAAAGTGTAAAGGAATCAACACTGGGAAACTAGTGCAATGACAGGATGCAACAAACACCTTCCAATAATAATTCTCAGTGTCAATCAATGGTCTCAACTCCCCAGTCAAAAGACACAGACTGGCAGATTGGATAAAAGAAATAACAACAACATGCAACCATATATTGCCTACAGGAGACACACTTCATCCACAAAGAAGTGCACACACTGAAAATGAAACCACAGAACCAATGAATTCCATTCAAGTGGAGCTCTATTCACTGAGTGTTGGGATACCTAGTTCATAAGACAAAAACTACTGAATTTAAAAGGACAGCTAGGCACCAATACAATCACAGAGGGGTATTTCAATACTCCACTCTCAGGATTAGAAAAATGAACAAGACAAAAAAAATCAACAAAGAAACATTAGAGTTAAAACACACCATTGAACAAATAGATTTAACAGGTATCTACTGAGTGTTTAATCAGACAATAATAGAATATGCATTTTTCTCAACAGCAAGCAGAACTTTTGCAGACCATACCTTAGGACATAAAGCATGCTTAAATAAATGGAAAAGAATTAAAGTAATTCCCTGCATACTATCAGATCATAGCAGAATAAAACAACAGATCAATAGCAAAAGAAACCACATTAACTATATAAACATATGGAGATGAAATAATATGTTATTGAATAAGCAATAGAGCACAGAAGAAATTATTGAAGAAATAACAAAGTTCCTAGAATCAAATGATAATGGAAGTACAACATACCAAAATTCATAGGCTACAATGAAAGCAGTTTTAAGAGGGATGGTTATAACTGTAAATACACACATAAAAAGTACAATGATCCCAAATAAATAACCTAATGATGCCTCGTGAGGTCCTAGAAAAACAAGAACAACTCAAATCTAAAACTAATAGAAGGAAAGAAATTACAAAAATTAGAGCAGAAGTTAATGAATTTGAGACTTAAAAAGCAATACAAAGGCACACTGAATCAAATGGTTCTTTGAAAGGATAGGAAGGGTATCTGGGGATAGGAGAGATGGGAGAGAGAGTAAAATGATTAAGATCCTTTATGTGTTAGTACCAGTTCCCCCATGATGAACAGTCATCCACCAGCTGTTGTAGGACACAGCATCCACTGCTCCACTCCACCGGTGCGTTTCTCCTGGGAGGCCTCTGGAGTCACCTGCTTTCACTGTGTCTCTGTAGATTCAAACTTTTTTCCTCACACCATGTGCCAGGAGCCTAGGAGAAAGGGTAGATCGCTCCTTCCTATTTCTGCATTGAGGTCTGTCTCTTTAATTTCTCTGTGGCTCTGATTTTCCCTTCAGATCCTTCTTGGTTCCCAGGGCTCCTCCTCCCTCCTTCTTTTCTTCCCCAAGTTGTTGTTTTTCAGTGTCTGGATTCCTAATCTTGGACAGGCTGATTTGTTGCTGCTTACTGCTGTGCCATCTTCCCAGAAGTCTCTCTCATGTTGAAATTATTAAACCCTTTCTCATCATAATCTGTCCAAGGCAACTATCCGTTTTTGAAGTTTACCATGTGCCAGGCCATAGGCTAGGACAATTCATGCTCATTAGCTTATTTCATTCTTCTTACAAAATAAGAGCAGCAATGCCTGAGTGGAAACCAAAATCTTACACTGTATTCTAGGTGTCAGGGCATCACAAGTTTTCTAGAAGTTGATCTTTTTCCTATTTATTTTCCTATTCCTATTTTCTAAAGCTACTCATTAGCCTTTTTTGGTCTGAATCTTTACTTTCACTTCAACTAGCATTTACTGTGGCACATACTAACGCTGATGTTGGACCCAGTTGCATTTTTACTATAAAGTAAGATGATTAGATTTGATGTTTCTAGGACTTTTCGTAAGTTGGAAATGTTTGATTCTGGATAGAAAACATTGTGACAGTTGGGTTTGTATGTTTTCAAGGCAAGAAGGTAGACAAAAGAATTGCAAAATGTGCCTCATTGTCAAAGAGCTTGTATCAGAGAAAACAAATATATAGGTCTTAAGGCAAAAGTGTAAAGTTTAAATCTTTTAAGTAGAATTGTATGGAAATATACTCACAGATAAATTGACCAAAGAAGTCAGAGAAGGCTTTATAAAGAAGATGGAAATTAAGCAGGGATTGGTGGCTAAAAAAAAAAATACAGTAAAAGAACAAATAGATGGAGATTAAATCTGTGACTTAATGTGGGGATTAATGGACTAAAGGATGTACCAGGTGAGTCCATGTAATCCTTTGGGTCCCTTGTCACTTTGCTCATTTGTTCTCTGTACCCTAGAAAGTTATCCACATTGGCAGACTTCTTTATCTAATGTCTTCCACTTGGGTTCAACTGAATTGTAGATAAGAGAGCTAGAGAAAAGTGAAATAGGCATATCTATTTCCTGGGCAACCTCCCTGTCAGAGTTCCATGGCTTGCTTCCTCTTCTGGAGGCCATAGGTCTCTTATCCACAGTCTGTTCCACACACTTCCCTCCATAGGGGCTGTTAATGTTCCTTCCCTTCACTCCTTCATACATACAGATTGTAACAATTTAGAATCTCCACCCATCCAGTGCTTAATAAATAATTCACAAAAAATAATAATTCACTTATTAGAATCTTCTCTAATTAGCCAGTGTAATATACCAGCTGTTTCTTGCTTGTTATGATCTTTATCTAGATGTTCCCCCAAAGCCCCATGAGCACATGGATGGGGCTTTTGCAAGGAGATTTTGTTTCGAGGGCGTCATAGCTGCCTTGCTATTAGGAGATAGGGACTGATTGGAAGTGTTGCATCATGGGGAGTTGTAACCTGGAAGGTTATCTCTCCTCCTCCTTGACTGTCTTTCTGCTTCCTGTCTGCCATGACCTGAGTAGTGTTCCTTTGCCAGATTCTTCCAACATGGTACTTCTGCCTGGGGTCAGCCAACCATGAAAAGACTGAAACTTTTCAAATGTGAGCCCAAACAAACCTTCCTCCTTTAATTTGTGTGTGTCAGGTATTTTGTGCCAGTGATGAGGAAAGTGACTAACACATTGCTGTTACTGTGATATTGTATCTGTGATTATAGTAATCATTTAATATGCCTTTACATTTTAATAATTGTGCAATCACAATGCCTTTGCACTGAGCTACATCCCCACTCCTTTTATTTTTCTTTGTTTTTATTTTGAGCCAGGGTCTCACTAAGTTACTAAGTTGCCCAACGTGGCCTCAAAATTGTAATCCTCCAGTTTTAGCTTCTTGAGTGCTGTAATTAGAGGTGTGCACCATCACAGCGAGCTTCACAATGTATCTTATTGGTCACGTGTAGGTTCCACACTTCCCATTGTCCCTAAATCAAAAGGTGTTATTAAATCAATGTTGTTTTATGATGAATGGCACCTTGATCCCAGCCTGGTGGCACATACCTGTAATCCCATCATTCTGGGAAGCTGAGACAAAAGACTTTCAAGTTTGTGCCCAGCCTGAGCAATTCAGCAACTTGGTGAAACCATCTCAAAATTTTAAAATGCAAGGGAGACAGCTTAGTGAAAAGGTCCCATGTTCCATCCCCAGTACCACCAAAAATAAACACACCCAAAAAAACACAAAAACAAAAAACTTGGAGTTGAAGAATTGTAGTATATAGGAAAACATACTCCAAAAAAAAAAAAAAAGAAAGAAAAAAGAAAACATACTCCAGTAAAGGGGTGAAAAAGCCCACCTCAGATTCTGTGGGAAAAGATCAATTTAAATTTTATTCTATAGGCAATTAAGAGCCTGTTGGCATAGAGTGCCATAATTAGACTTGTGATATAAAAATATGCTTCCAATAGAGTGGGGAGGGAGAACTGAATATAAAGGGCTGAGTACAGGGGAGGGCCAATTACGCTGCTATTGGGATAACTTAGGTGAAAAGCAATGATGATCCAAAGTAAGGCAATTAAAATAGAAATAAAGAGGATAGACTACACAGCACAGGCTGTTACAGTTGCAATATAAAGAAGTATAAATCAGGATAACTCAAGTATTGAGTTTAAGTTGTACAGGGAATCTGGAAGGACAGGTATAGGCCCACAAGTTTCCTTTACTTACCTTCCACTATCTGAATGAAAACCAGAGAAAGCTCCTTGACCTCATACCAAGAACTATGAAGGCTATGGGAGGATACAGTTACAACTGGGTGATGGGTAAAATGAGTTTCATTGTTACTCTTACAACTTTTGCGTAATGTTTGGAATTTAAAAATTAGTATTTTAAAAAATTAATATTTTAATCTAAATATATCGTCCAAATACAGGATGATTTGGGCTAAACTGAAAAACAATAGGCAAAAACATTAGATGTTAAATACATAAACTCTGAGCAAGACTGTTTGAGATCATTTCTAAAGCAGAGGCCAAAACCCACAAAATTTTCAAACTGCCCAAGGCCTCAGCCCTCATCTTTTCTCTCCCAAGCCTGGGAAGGGCAGTTGCATTAGTTAACTTTTTGTCATGGTGACCAAATACCTGAGCTAACTTAAAGGAGGAAAGATTTATTTTGGCTCATGGTTTCAGAGGTCCATGGTTGGCTTCAATTCATTGTTTCTAGGCCTGCAGTAAGGTAGGACATCATGGTGGAACAGTGTGGCAGAAGAAAGCTGCTTGCTTCTTGACACTCTGGAAAAAGTGAGGGAGAGGAAGATGAACAGGAGAAGATGGAGAGGAAAAGGGAGGGAGAGAAGGAGAAAGAGGGAGGAGGAGGAGAAAGGGAGAAAGGAAGGATCAGGAAAAAAATACAGTTGGCAAGGACATGCCCCCATGATCCTCTCTCTTCCACTAGGCTCCATCTCCTAAGCTCCTTCACTTCCCAATAATGCTATCAAATTATGAATCCATTGGTGGCCTGATCCGTTGATGAAGTTAGCACCTTCATGTCTTCAGTTTGGTCCTCCCTCCAGGCCCCACCATTGAATATTACTGCAACAGCGATAGAGCTCTCAATACATGAGTCTCTGAGGACATTTCACATTTAAACCATAAGAGTAATCAAGGTAAGAGTCGTCATTCACAGAGCTTTAACTCTGTGCTAAACACCATTTACACTCATTTCAAGTGTTAATTCATTTAATTTTAACAATAGTCTCATTTTACAGATAAGGAAACTGAACAGCAGAGAAGTTAAGAAATCCAAAAGCATAAGCTAATAAGCAACACACAAAACTAGACATTCTGGTTTCAGAAGCTGGGTTCACACACACCACATATGGCAGTATGGTATAGTGCAGTGGTGGCAAACCTACGGCAAACGTGCTGCAGCGGGCTATTTGTTACCACTGAAATCTTGAAAAGCTTTACCATCACTGGTATAGTGGGCATTACCCACTCCTAATATCAAGGAACAGTTTATAGTCCCCAGGTAAAGACAAGAATGAGCAGTCAAGAATTCACCAACAGGGCTGGGGATTTAGCTCAGTGATTAGAGTGCTTGCCTTGCAAGCACAAGGGCCTGAGTTCGATCCCCGGCACCACAAAAAAAAAAAAAAAAAAAAAAAAAAATTCAAAGAATTCACCAACAGTAGTTTTTGGGCAAAAACAGACTTCTATAGAACAGCTTATAGATGCAATATAGAAAAAGTCTACAATGATAAATGAACACACAAACTAAAAGGAAAAAAGAACACAGTACAATTAGATAATAGTTCAGAAAAAAATTTATAACACATTATACTAAAACAATTTCTAAATAAACCAGTGGTTTAAACTCAAGATATAAAACTACATAAAAGATTTAAAACAAGTATACATTCAGAGTAGAGCCAAGCTTCGTAAATATAAAACAAACCTGGAAAAGGTAAGATGGAAAAAATGAATCATGTACAATCATTTAAGGTTCTTGAATGGGAAAGCCATCAAAAGCTAAGAAAAGGAAAATGACAAACCATAAATTGGGAAAATATTTACAATTCATGTCATAAAAGGGTGTGGACAGTGGTACAATAAAAATAGTTTACATTATGGACAGTAGGACAATGAAAACATTTCTTTTTTTGCTTTTTTTTTGGTGCTGGGGATCAAACTCAGGGCCTTGTGCTTGTGAGGCAAGCACTCTAAGCACTGAGCTAAATTCTCAGCCATGAAAACATTTCTATACTTTCGGCCCCAGGAATGTGCCTAACAACCAACATTTTAAAGTAGGAGATGCAGGCATGGTAGTAGCTGGCCGGGGAAACATGTGTGACCTGTTTACAAGATCCCAGACAGGTGCACAGGACAGTTCGCAAAGCCCTGCATGTAGACTTCTCATGAGAATGGCCTAAAATTGATGTCAGCGATCCTGGTACCACCTCCCAGGACCTGGATGTAGAAATTCTCTCCAGTTTTCTCGATATTTGGACAATATAAAATGAGCTCCGACCCATGAGGAGCCGGAGCTAACATACCTCTCCATGATCACCCATGTTGTATCTCCCATACGCAACACGTACTTTTATTTTTGCTTTTATCCCTTTTTTTCTCTTTGTTCAGCACAAGCTCGCTCTGCAGATCCAGTTTTTCTCTCAATGTCCATTTCTGCCTTTTAAAATAAACTTTGCCACTACTTTTTACTCATTTTGTCCAATTCTTTGCTCAAGGCAAGAAGAACCTGGAATTCAACTCCAGAAGGAGAGGTGAGCAGTCCAGAATCTGGTAACATTTAGTTGGTGAGCCACTTTTTAGAAGCCAGTTACCTCATAACAATTTCAGAATGTCAAAACGCAAAGTATCCCAGGAACACAACACTCTGAACTTGGTTTCACCCATCACAAACAAGGATGTGTCTCCAATGGCCAGTGGCAGCCCTACCCTTACCACAAAAAGTATTGTATCCCAGTCAAGCTCAAGTTCTGACCCCCGTGCTATCTCCTCCACTGTCTCTCACAACGTGCACATCAATAAATTTCCTTTTGCACCTGTCCTGTCCTTGGTAAATTCTTTTTACTGCCTGTGTCACTAGCCTTCCATCAAGCAGGCAGAGATATTTGCTTTAATATATAAAGAGCTTCTAAACTCAATAACAAAATGACTTAACAACTCAGTAGAAAAATAAGCGAAGAAAATAAAACATCCACAATAAATAAATAAGCCAAATCTTGGAGAAAATAAAGGAAAAGAATAGAAAAGATGAGTAAATATATAAACAGATATGTCATAAAACAAGAAATTACTCATAGCTCTTAAACATAGGAAAAAGGATATAACTTCCTTCATTAGAGGATAAAAAACTTAAAATGACATTACGAGATCTTATTTGAAGAAATTGCTAAAGTACAAAAAGGTAGATATCTTAGTTTAATTGTCAGAGTATGGGACAAAAGACACTGCCCTGTGTTGTTAATCCTCTGCCCAGGATGTTTTACAGTATCTGTGAAAATTGCATACACATATGAACTTTTACCTAATAATTCCTTTCCTGAAGTTTATTCCATAGTCATACTCGCTTGTAAAATGACAAGTATATGGTGGAAACTTATTGAACTATTCTTTGAGTTAGAAAAATGTTTTCTTAAAAAGTACATAAAGACTCCAGGATACTGGTTAAAGAAATTGTTCTTCATTTATAAAATGGGCCCATTTACAGTCAATGCAAAGAATGAGGCAGCTCGCTATTATGAGGTAGCATCTCCTTCCTATAAATTTCTGTTTCCTACATTACATTCCTATTTTTCTCCCTTTCTCTCTCCATACTGGCTTCATCCTGAAGCTTGTTGCTTTGTGATCGTAAGATGGATGTAGTACTTCAGGTTCACTTTCCTAGAGGTGGAGAAATCATCCCAGAAGCCCTCTAGTGGACATCCCTTTAAGGTCACATAGCCCGATTTTGAGAGACCCACCCAGTCTTTGTGTGTGTGTGTATGTGTGTGTGTGTGTGTGTGTGTGTGTGTGTGTGTGTGTGTGTGTGCTGGAGATCAAACTCAGGGCCTTGGCACTGGCTAGGCAATTGCTTTACCACTGAGCTAAATCCCCAACCCCAATCTGCCCAGGCTTAAACCTATCATCGGAAATAGTGAAGGAATTACAACAAGTACTTAGACCAGTTCTTCTCATCCTGCAGTAATTTGCCCTACAAGGGAGCATTTGCCTACATCTGGAGTTATTTTTAGTTGTCACAACTTAAGGAGAGGGTGCTACAAGCATCTAATGAGTTGAGATCAGGGATAACGGAATGCATACAACAGTCCCTATAACCAAACATTCTCTGACTCTGAATGTCAATAGAATGGAAATTTACTGACTTAGATTCATTTGGTGAGGGACTCATGTTAGAATTTTATCCACCTTGACTCTTAAAATAAACTTGACTTGCAAAAGGTCAGGTTTCTGCGCTCATATTTTCAATTATCCTCCCCGTTTAACTTCCTATAATAGGTCATGTACCTCTACTTGTGGCTGGAGTAAGGGAGCTATGAGAGTGATCCCATAGGATGACTTGGTTAAAATGAGAGAAGAGTAGGCCCCAAAAGATGAGAATTGCTATTACTTGGAGAAAGACAGTCACTATAAGGCAGTAAAAAGGAAGAATAAGAATATCGAAAGAATTGCTAAAAGTCACTGATCTGCTAAATGTAAAGACAAAGAGAGACCATCATTAAAGGGATGATGAGAAGGTTTTTAAAAAAGGAGTGATTGGGAGATGGTTTTCTCATTAACCAGCGTATTAGTTACTTTTCTATAGTCAATAGTTTCTAAGAAAATAGATTTAATATAGGACAAGTACAAGTTACAACATTCATACACGCAAGCCAAATGCAAGAAGGGTGCAAAATGTCTATCTAGTCACTGGAGACCCAAAAGATCCAATCAAGGGCTGGGAGCCCATAGCAATGTCTCATGTACATCCATGTCTGCAGTAGAAGCCTGAAGAAAGCTATACTGGAACCAGGATATGATGCTTGCAGCAGAGATGAAGACCAGAGCTCCCCTGAAGTGAACAGCAGCCATCCCCAGCAACAGTAAAGCCCCAAGCTCCTCCCATGGTGAAAACAGCCAAGTTCATTCAGGGAAACCAGCCACAATAGAACTTCACCTGGGAAACAGCCCATGGCTATCTTCTGCTTCTGTTCTCCTTTATACTGTGTTGGCAGTAACCTTCAGGTGGGTCCTCTATGCCCAGAACCATACCAACTCAGTTCAGCTGGGCATTCCTGCTCAAAGTGACCACAGTATTAAGTCTACCACAATCCATCCCTGGTGAACTTGATAACCAGACACATTTCTTTAAACCATAGTCTCCAGTGGCAGATTTATAGAGTTAACACATTTTGATCTATTCAAATTTACATTAACAATATAATTCTTATTGCACTCATTCCCACGTCATAAACAAATATACAAAGGATTCTCAAAACTGATTACAAACAGGTATCCAAAAATTACATATGTAAATATAAATATATAACAACTTCATTCTGTCTCTCTTGCTTGTACTAAAACAATAGATACTTTGTTTACAAAGTACAATATAACAATACAGTGCATCCACATTAAAAAATATGGCTTCAAAATTTAAAAGTCTCTTGGTTTCCATTTAACAACAGAGCATGGCAACACTAAGAGACACCACTAAGGATCCCCTGAACTCCAAATAGACTTCCCTTCTGGTAAAAGGCCTCAGGTCATTTTTCCATTATCCTGTCTCTTCTTCACAACCACATTCTCCTCTGCTCATCCTTGCAATCCACAGTTCCTCTCTGGTCAAATGCTTTGAGTCATTCTGCTGGCTCTCTGCTCTTGATTTCCAACATAGATCTGGCCGAAAGCCCGCGTTAGTAAAAATGCCACCATCCCATCAGCAAACTGCACTGAAATTTTTCTTCCACCCAGGCAATATGTTCAAACAGAAGCAAAATGCAGACCAACCTCTGCCAAAGCACACATATACAGCCTAGGATCCAGCAGGGAATATGGTTCTTCTCAACAGAGGCCTCTCAAGCATCATCCTAACAGGCAGCATGTCCATCAGTTACTCTGGTTTCCCAGGCTCTGACCAGAATCTCCTATATAATTTAGAGTACTCAAGGGGTGCCTCTTTGGCTGCTCTCTTAAAACCTTTCCAAGTTAATTCCAAAGGCTCTTAAGCCACATGGTCAGGCAACATCACAGCAAGACCCCCACTCCTGGTACCACTTTCTATATTAGTTACTCTTCTATAGTCAATGGCTTGTAAGAGAGTAGATTTAATACAGGACAAGTACAAATTACAACATTCATACACACAAGCCAAATGCAGGAAGAGTGCAGAATGTCTATCTATGCACTGAGACCCAAAAGATCCAATGAAGGACTGGGAGCCCATGGCAATGTCCCACGTACATCTGTGACTGTATTAAAAGGCTGAAGAAGTCTATACCGAAACCAGGATATAATGGCAGAGATGAAGACCAGAACTCCCCTAAAGTGAACAGCAGCTATCCTGAAGGACAGCAAGGCTCTAAGTTCCTTCTGCAATAAGAACAGTGAGTTCCCTTCAGGAGAACCAACTGCAACAGACCTTCTCCTTGGAAATAGCTTCTGTTCTCCTTTGTGTTATGTTGGCAATAATCTTCAGGTGGATCTTCTACACCTGGAACCACACCAACTCAGTTCAGCTGGATGTTCCTGCTCACATTGACCACAATACCAGGGGTAAAGAATTTTAAAAAGAAACAAATTTGGTGAGGTAGAGGGGAATTAGTACTATTGTGGAGTCCACTTACTTACATCAACATTTATTTGGTTGCAATTATCAGGACTGATTTTTATGGGATGTCCTTAAATTTTTGTTATTAGTATGTATTTGCAGTAAATAATCATAATGATTACATTTATTGTGGGGAGTTGGTACATATACATAATGCCTCTTAATCTTTTTCATCCCTTACTCCTCTTATTCTTCCCTGCCGCTTTCATATCTTGCATGTCTTGATCCCCTTCCTATTTGCAAAAGCTTTGTTCCCATTTTTTTCCTTTCAAATTTATTTTTATCTCCTTTCTCTGCCCTTTCTCCCTCCTCCCTCCATCTCTTGCTCCCCTTCCCATTTGAATCCTTTTTTTTTGTGTGTGCTGGGGATCGAACTCAGGGCCTTGTGCTTGAGAGGCAAGCACTCTAACCACTGAGCTAAATCCCCAGCCCCACCCCCTTACAATTTGAAAAAGATCACCTACTTATTTTTTTTTCCCTTTGTATTTTGGGTTTCTCATATCAGAGAAACCAAGCAATACTTAACCTTGTGTGTCTTTTTCACTTAGTATTATGGTACTAGTGTATCCATTTACCTCCAATGCCCTATGTTTATTCTTGTTAATGAAAAAGTAGTACTTCATTGTGTGTAAATACCATATTTTCTTTATCCATTCATCTGTTGATGGACATGTAGGCAGTTTCCAAAATTTAATTATTATAAATGGGGCTGCTATAAACTTGCATGTTTACATCATTGTATATGTGATGTATACATGCATCACCATAATATGATGACTTTAACTCTTTTGGGAAGATACCTGGAAAGAGACTAGCTGGGTCAAATGGAATTTCTAATTTTAGATTTTGAGAAATCTCCATACAGATTTCCATAGTGGGTGTAATAGTTTACATTCCCAACTACAATGTAGAAGAGTTCATTTTTCTCTGCAACCTCACCAGAATTTATCATTTGATTTTTTTCAATGGTATCTTTCTGAAGTAAAATGGAATCTCAATGTTGTTTTAATTTGTATTTCTTAAATAACCAGTGATGCTGAACTTTTTTTTCCATGTATTTATTGGTCATTTGCATTTCTTCTTCTGAGAAGTGTCTATTCATTTCAGTTACCAATTTTTTGACTGGGTCTTTCATTTTAGGGAGTCTAAGTTTTTTGAGTTCTTTATGTATTCTCGATGTTAGTCCTCTGTCCAAGGAATAACTGGAAACAATTTTTCTCATTCTGTAGGTTGTCTCTTCACTCTATTAGTTGTTTCCTTTGCTGTTCAGATTTTTATCTGGTATGATCCCATTTGTTGAGTCTCACTACTATTTCTTATGTCTTTGTAGTTCTATTCAGAAAGTGCATGCCTACCACCTATATCTTCAATAATTTTACATATTTTACCTTCCAGCAGATTAAGTGTTTCTGTTTTAATATTTAGATCTTTGGTCAATTTTGACTTTAGGTTAGTACCTAATGAGATATATGGGTCTAGTCTCAATCTTCTGCATGTGGATATCCAATTTTCCCTGAGTTCTTATAACTTATTTAATAACGACAAGTATCATCAACTTTGCTAGTCTGATATAGGGAGATTCTTGGCATGCAGGGTAGCTACATATTTGTGTTCCATGGCCCTAAGAAATGCAGACAACACACAGCAAATTTTATCTTTCTGGATGCTCATTTTCAAGATGACAGGATCACCATCTCCTCTTCTTTTTTAAAGCATTTTTATTTTGTATTGTCTTTTAGGTGCTGAGGATTAAACCTAGGGCCTTGCACTTCCTAAACCCACACCCTACCACTGAGCTACATCCCAACTCTGCAGTTTTATTTTTGTTCAGGCAGAAATTTCTTGGTTAAAATCACAATTCAATTGTCCTTCTCTAAAATAATTACATCTTTACTGAATTTTGGTAATCTCTACATATTATTAGGGGAGTAATCTCAGTTTTGGCACTTGCCTTGAATTAGTGAAAAGTAATAACTATTTTAATTCCAGGTTATTTAGCTGCTGAGGAGACAATTGTAGAAGTAGACTAGTGGCCTTAGTTTGAGCGCTTCTGTCTACAACTATAAAGGTTACTGCCCAACCCAAATTTGCATCCCAAAGCCATAGTATTTTGACTTATATTTGGGAACATATTGTCTAATACAAGTAAGATGTGAGGTGGAGAGACAAATAGCTTCTTTCCAGACACAAGCTATGTCACTTAGGACTTGGCTACTCTCCAGATGCCCCCTTTCCTCAGGATTAATTCCTGGTGACTTTTGTGTTCTTCTCTGCCCAAGGATATCAATTGGGGCCATCTAGTTAGATAAATTCTGGTAAATTGGAAGATCAAAAAGTAAGGGGTCAAGGTCTCAGTTCCTTTCCATGGAAGAGGCTCTTTGTTTTGTAAAATCTGCACATTGAAAGTATTAGGAAGGGCAGCCTTTTGCCAGTCACAAAACAAAGAGCAAGGAGTGCTTATGTTCTTACATTTACCCGATGAAAAGCAGCCACTCCAGTGAGTCTTATTAGGAAAAAAAAGTCTGTTCTGAAGTGAAGTGTTCTTTAGTCTGTTCTCCATTTGTAGCCGCAGGTGACAGTTTTAAATTTGCTAAAACATGGGCTGGGGATTTAGCTCAGGGGTTAGAGTGCTACCCTAGCATGCATGAGGCCTTGAGTTTGATCCCCAGCACCAAAAATAAATAAGTAAATAAATAAATAAAGATAAAACAAAAATACTGCTCTCCACCTAACAAAGCAACACATTACACTTACTCATTCCACTCTCCTCTTGCATTATGCTTTGCTTTTAGGTCTGCGACCTACCTAAATTTACCTTCCCCCTTTGTGATTATTTCACTATACCCTCCTTTTTTGTGCTTATTATTTAATTTCCAGGTCTAGCTCAACAATATGGGGCCTAGAAATATTTGAACTATCTGAGGCAAATTTTCTCTTGCCCCAGAGTCCTCTAATCACTAATCTAATCACTTTTTTTTCCTTATCCAGACTCAAGTATACTTTATGGTCTCCTCTCAGTACTTTACCAATTGGATGTCATTTCATTTGCATGTTCTCTTCAATAGTAGCATATCTAGTCTTTACTTCAAATCTATAATCAGCGACCATTAACATTTATAGATTCTGATATTTCACCATACATAACATCTCTGTTAGTTTTCTAGTGCATAATATTCCCCTATTAGTATTGCTTATGATTTTTTTTTATTTTTTTTATTTTTGTGGTGCTGGGGATCGAACTCAGGCCCTTGTGCTTACAAGGCAAGCACTATAATCACTGAGCTAAATCCCCAGCCCCCTTATGAGATTTTTTTGAGGTGGGATCTGACTTTGTGGTGCAGACTAGCCTTGAATTCACTGTGTAGCCCAGGCTGGCCTCAAACTCATGGCAATCCTCTTGCCTCAGCTTTCAGAGTGCTGGGATCACAGGCTTGTGCCACCACACTCAGCTTCTTATGAGACTTTTAAGAAATTTTGCGTCTCCTATGTGTATTTCCTTTGACATACTACAAAAGTGTGTATGTATTAAAAAATCTTTGATATACTACAAATAGCTATACAGAGTTACAAAATTATCAAACACTTCTAGAAAACATAAAAAGTCAAATTCTTTCCATGACCCCTTTTCTTTACACATTCCTCAGAGATCACCATTGTTAGTGCATTGATATGTGTGTATCCTTTTGGATGCTTTCATATTATTGTTCTTTGAAAATATGTTTTAGTTTTAGTAGTTGTTTGCTTTTGAGAGTCTTACTAAATTGTCCTGGTGGGACTAGAACTTAGGATCCTTCTATCTCAGTCTCTCAAGTATGGAATTACAGGCATGTACCACAGCGCTGGCTTGTGTTTTGGTTTTTACTCTGTTGTTCATAGAACTTATTTATCTTACAGTGCCTTGGTTGGTCAAGCTGTCTAGTATTCGGCTATGTAGGATTTTAAGCTCCTCTTGACTTTTCTTCTATATAGTACATACTGTTTTCTTGGCAGCATGTCATTCCTTTCCTTTTCTCTAACCTGCTCTTCTCTCTCTTCTAATCCTCTGCCTCATACAAAGGTGCTAAATTGTTACAAATATTTTCTCCAACTCCCAGGCAGAATTGACTAGTCTCAACGTGACCATATGATCCAGATTTATCCAGTAATAACGCCTCACCCTTGCTGCACTGTTCACTGGTTCAGGTATGACTGGTCTAGAACAGCGATGGTGAACCTTTCAAAGACCGAGTGCCCAAATTGCAACCCAAAACCCACTTATTTATTGCGAAGTGCCAACACTACAACTAAACCTGAATACTGCAGTTTTAGTTTGGAAAAAAATAGTTGTTATCTGATGCTCGGTTGCTGGAGTGACTTGGCTTGCATGCTGACACAGGTCTTTGGGAGCCTGCTGCAGCATACATAGCGTAGGTCCGCCACCACTGGTCTAGAACTTTTCCTTTCCTGGGTTACTTTAAAAAGCACCATGGGCCATGTGAATTTGTACCATTATGTGGCAAAGCCCTTAGAATGTGAGTGAGACTCAGAATTTTGGGCAGCCGTGTTTCTTAAAAATTGTAGAAAGCCAATTCTCAGAGAGGATGAAGCTGAAATACAGAGCGCAGATAACAAACAGAGGAAGTTCTGAATTCATTCAAGTGTCCCATTGGTGAGACCTACCTAGTTGCACTCTTGTCTTTCCCAATTTCTTCCAAATAAAATATGCAAGGGTAATTTCCTTCTTTTGCTTACGTGAGGCCCCTAAATAATTTAATCTCCTTCCATTTAAGGAGCCTCTTATTTCTGAAACATTACTTTTTGTTATCTAAATATTTTGGTAACAAAATATTTTGAGGTATTTTACTAACGTTATACAGGCTGTTCTGAACTTTGCTTTTACTAACTGAAGTCTCAAAAGTTGTAAATATAGGGGCTAGGGATTTCCTGAGTTCGATCCCCGGCACCAAAAAAAAAAAAAAAAAAAAAAAGGTTGTAAATACAGGATGCTATTTTTTTTTTTTTTTTTGGGTGCCAGGGATCGAACTCAGGGCCTTGTGCTTGCTAGGCAAGCACCCTAACCACTGAGCTAAATCTCCAGCCCCGGGATGCTATTTCTTTAGGGGATACTCATGCAGAATCAGTTAGATCAGAGGATTTGCCTTGTTACCAAGGAAACAAGGAAAATATGCATTGTATGATTGATAAAACATAGCTCCACAATCAGGATATTATTCTTTGGACTAGAAATCACCAACATAAAGATTCCTTCTTATACACCTGCTAAAATTTCATAGTTTAAAAGCACATCATTCATCAGTTCAGTCTAAGTTATATGTCATACTAATTACTATTCGAACTAGTAGTTACATTTACATGTGGAAAGTTCTGAAAAAAATCTGAACACTAATATCTTGAAAAATCCCTTGAAACTGGAAGACATCAATCATTTTAAATTAGAGAAGGCTACCGATCCTTCTAAATTATATTTGACCAATTACATATAAAAAGATTATTAAAGGTTCAGGGTTAAGGACATTTTAGGACTACAGGAGAGGGCTGGAGTGAGGTGTAATCTAAGAGAAATACAAAAGGAGCTGCAGAAATGTCTGAATATTTGATTTTAAAAATAAAAACCTGTCTGACATTGAAGGGGGCTGTATAAAGAAGAGCCCAGTTGTATCTTAAGCTGGTGAGTTCCAGATATTATTTTTAGATGGATATTCTAATATCACTCATTGGGAAGGTCTTGACCTAGTAGGCAGGGGCTGGCATTTGGTAATTTGGTGGTAGGGGTGAAAGAATGTTGATTTTTTTTTTTTTTTGAGACAGGGTCTTGTTATGTAGCCCAGGTTGGCCTCGAACTCACGGTGATCTTCCTGCCTCAGCCACTCAGATGCTGGGATTACAGGCGTGCGCTCCCACTCTTGGGGCTTGATTTTTTCTTTTTTTTAACCTGTTTTCAACCTAAGCAAAAATAGCAAGGACATCATAATTAACATATAGGGTACATCTTAGTTACTTTTTTCATTGCTGAGATAAAATACCCAACATTCAAAGTTAAAGGAAGAAAGGTTTATTTAACTCACAGTTTGTAGAGGTTTCAATCCATAATTGGCTGATTCCAGGGCAGGGTGGCCTGGCAGAAGAGAAACAGTTCATGGTGGGCAGAAAGTAGCAAAGCAAGCAAGGGGCCTTCACAGCGTCTTTCTGCCCCTTTCATATTCTATCTGGGCTATGGGATTAGGGCGGGTGCCAAACCAATTCGTGGACTGATTTAGTAACCACCCACCTTTAATCTAGCACCCTGAATCCTAGCACTGCACCGTGAATCAATCACACGCGCTAGATGCATGCACGAGGCTTTGGGGGGACATTGTGACACAAGCTGTAACAAGTACAGTGTCAGGATTTCAGCATTTCCAAATATAGACATGAGGAAGCTATCCATCCAAATATAACATTTATATCCACATTTTCAAATCTGTTGTCCTAAACGCAACAATAAGCATTGTGTCATGACATGAATTCTTTTTTTTTTTTTTTGGTGGTTGGGACCTCACATTTGGTAGGCAAGTGCTCTGCCACTGAGCTACATTCTCTAGTTCTTTTTGTGATGTTATCAGGAGTTATAGTCTTGCTCAGTTGCCCAGAATGACCTGGAACATGCGGTCCTCCTGCCTAAGTGTACCGAGTAGCCTGGACTCAGGAGTGCACCACTATATCTAACCAGTGACATGTGAATTCTTCATGTAATAAGGAAAAAATAGGGAAAAATATGAAAATCACAATTTGAATTACCAAATGTCACACATCACAACTAAAAATCTTCCATTTTTCAATTCACAAATTCAATTTAATATATGTACTCAAAGTTTTATGATAAATTATGACGTTATATATTTTTCCACTTATTGATTAATGCAATTTAAGCATGAAATTTTCAGGTCAGTTCAAATACATCTTTAAAATAATACGTGCAGTAATAAATGTGTTTTTTTTAATAACATCATCTATGTATATCAATTGTTGCTGAATGAAATTTCCTAAAAAGTAGACTCACACAGATGGGGGAAACGTTGTTCATCGAAAGGGAATATTCAGGGCTTACAGGAAAAGTCGCAGCAGTTAATTCCCTGTGCTGCTCATTCTGATAGAGATTCCCCAGGATTCCAACAGACCTGCTTCCTAGCTGAAATTTGTAAGTGGGAGATGGGTAGGAGGCAGTATAGCTAGTACAGTTAGAAGCAGGGAAGTTGAGGGAGCCACTCCCTTCCCTTCGTTCAACTATAAACACAACACCCTAATCATTATCCATGTTTAAATTTAGGAGGTCACAGTGGTAGAGGCGGCAGATCATCCAGGACACCAGAGAGAGACGAATGGGAGGCAGCTGGAGTCTGAGGTGATTGATCACAATGGGAGACACCTGGAGTTAGAAGCGTCTGACCCTTTAAGTACCAGAAGCCTGTGTTACAGAGGTTCCTCTTCCTTCTTCCCTGTCCCCTTCTGCCTGTTCCTGCTGCTACCGTCCCACGATCTTCGATAAATGTGGCTACTTACTACTTATTATGAGGTGTACACTTGGCCATCTAGACTATCTTTGGCTGATTTAACTGTAGCATAGCTACATCTGTAGAAGCTGATACCAGGATTGCAGCTAACCATCATCATTCTCCTCTCTCTATCCACTCAAGGTTCTCCACCCTTGGAGGGTAATATTGTGGGGCTCTGCAGCCTGTCCCATAGTTTGGCCCAGATCCTTGTCTCGGAGGATAGGTTCTCCGAGTGTCATGCCCTTCTTCAGGGTTTCTGTTCTTGTCCATTTGCCATCACAATCGGGCAAAAAAGGACTTACCAAGAGTCATGCAAGCAGATCCACAGGGCACTAAACTTATTTTTTTCACCTATCTTAGCTCCTTTTCTGTTGGTAAAACATAATACTACAGATGAGATATATTGTAAAGAAAAGAGATTTAGCCAGGCATGGTGGTACATGCCCATAATCCCAGCAAGCCTCCCAAATACTAGGATTATAAGCATGTGCTATCACACCAAAAGATTAATGTATTTTAATAGCAAACTTACATGAAAAGCACAGAAGACAGACACCATTAAAAACATGTCTTTTCATGCAGGACAACTCGTGTTAGAAAAGTGCAGGGAATGAATAGAGTCTATCGGATGATAAAAATGCCACAAACACCATTTAACTGCATTCAATAGATTTTATTTTTAAAAAACCCAAATGCTAGTTTTGTTCAGAAAATTTAATAGGATTAAATTGTTTCAATGATCTTTTTTATTAGGTGGTATAATTATAATTATAGTCAATATTATAGAATAGTTAAGAGTCCTTCTTTCTCTGAAAAGCAGGTATATCTATCTACCTTGGAATGTTGTTTTGAAGATAAAATGAGGTACTCTAAATGCATGTAAAGTAACATACCACCTAGCATATACTATAGTAATTTTCCTATCAGCCACTTTATTAGCTATGAGACTAGACTTTTCAAAAAATTACATTTGGGTTTTCCCAAATATGTTAGCAATCCACCTACAAATCACCAAAGGACCCCATCGACAATTAATTTAATAACGTTCAGTATAATAAGAAGTTGTGAGGGTTATGAAGTGAACTGAAGAACATAAACAAGATAAGGGATAGACTAATGAGGATGCTGATTCACACAGCTTGGTCAAGGCTTCTCTCAGGAGATGACACCAGAACAGAGACTTGAAGGTAGTAAGAAAAGGAATGCTGTAACTGTGTCATTCATGACTCAAATGAGAGCTCCTCTTGTGCTTGTTAACTGCATTCTTTTGGTTCTTAGCCACACTTCTTCATATGGATACTGAACTATTTATATTTCTGACTTAGTCTACCTACCAGATTTTACAGTGCAGGAAGGAAGTGCCTATGCTTCCTGTGTCATTTAAATATCCTTCACTGATTACATAGTTCCCATTACTAATTTAGTATTTCTGGGGTGGTTTCCTGTCAGATATGTAAGTGGACTTGGAATTAGAAGTACTTTGAAGAGACATGGTTATCTGGAAGACACTCTCATAGGAAAGAAGCCTTGGTATAAATAATGAGTCTTGGAATCAAGAAATTTCCATTTCACCATTGTCTGTGTGGACTTGAATGTTTCCCTTAATATTACTGAGTCTGTTTACATATCTATAAAATGGGATGATAGGTCACATAATTTTTGTAAAAGTCAAATGAAGTAATCAACATGAAAGATGAGCAAAGATGAGGAAATCATTATTAAGTACGTTCATTCAAGTATGTAGCAGCTTGGAATTTCTTCAAAAATAATAGCCAGAGATTGAGTATCTAAATAAAAGAATTTTTAAACATATTACATTATACTAAGAAACAGAAATAACAAATGTATGTCACTGTAATATTTTCATCATGTTAATAATAGTTAACAATGAGTGTTCACTGTGTTCTAAGAACCATTCTTAAGCATGCTATATGCATAAACTCATATATCACTCATTCCAACTTTAAAAAAAAATAATCTTTTTGGGGGGGTGCTGGGGATCAAACTCAGGGCCCTGCAGTTGCTAGGTAAGAGCTCTACCACTTGAGCTAAATCCTCAATCCCCAAAATAATTATTTTCATCATCTAACTCATGAAAAAAATGAGGCACACAGAGACTAAATAACCTACTTATGGTCACACATTAAGTAGTAGAGTTGTAATTATGATAATTTGATACCCATGATCATGTTTTTAAATACTAAACAATGCACTTGTTACTTGAAAGACTAGTCTGTTAGAAGTCATTATCTTAGGTCTTCCTTTAAGGAAAATTACAGTGGAAAATGGCAATAACAATTTAATAAAAAAGAATGTAAGTTAAAGTACAAGTATAACCAAATTTTAGAAAGAATGAATGGGGCTGGGGATTTACCTCAGTGGTTGGAGTGCTTGCCTAGCAAGTGCAAGGCCCTGAGTTCGATCCCTGGCACCAAAAAAAATAAAAATTAAAATTAAAATAAAGAATGAATAAAGAGCTGGTCATGGTGGGCCATGCCTGTAATTCCAGTATTTGGGAGGCTGAGGCAGGAGGATCACTGCGAGTTTGAGACCAATTTGGGATCCAGTGAGTTCAACGCCAGTCTGAACTATATAGCAGGACCCTGTATCAAACAAAACAAAACAAAACAAAACAAAAACCCCAAACTTTCCCCCCCAAAGAATGAATAAAGTTAGAAAAGTTAAAAGATGTTAGTGTCAGAGGTTGGTTTAGATTACATCTAAAGCTATCACCCAACATTACAATATTAAGGATCATTGACTTTATTATGTAATTTCATATCCTCTGTCTCAAAGCTTACATATTTTAAGAAAAAATGGTTGCTTAGTACTGATCAGAGACTAAGAAAGCCACCCAATTTAAGCAGACTGTTTAAAATTTTGAATCCTGTTAACAACAATAACAAGAAAAAGCAAGACAGTGGATAGTAATAATTTTGGACAGATCATAGCAGATATTAGTTTGGATCACAGCTGAAAATCCCAGCAAATCAATGACTTTGGTTATCTAGAAAGTCAAAATAAAATTCTAATGACAGAGTTAAGCATATAATAAAAGTAAATGATGTGTTCTATCAAATTATTAAAGTCTTTCAGTATGAATTACATCTACAAAGACTAGTAACATACCAGCTTCAGGAATATATATATATTTTTGAGGAGGAATATATTATGTAGAGAAAAGAGCACAGTTATTTACAGATGCTAAATGATATGCAATCATTCCAGGCTTATAAATAATAGCCATGATGATGTTTTGCTGGGCCATAGCTGTTGTGTATAAACTACATAACTCAATCATGTAGAATAGTAAAATGTCTCATTTCATTTCATAAATCTAATCCTTTAATAATTAAAGTTTCTTTTTTTTTTTTGTTTTTTGAGATAGGGTCTTGCTATGTAGTTCAGGCTGGCTTTCAACTCACTATGTAGGCTAGCCTGGCCATTAACTCGTGGCACTCCTCCTGCCTCAGCTTTCCGAGTGCTGAGATTACAGGCATCCACCACCATGCCTGGTTCTTCTTTTTCTTAAGTATAAACACAAATATGGCAGCAAGGTGGTAAATGTATTTTGTGAATTAATAGAGAAATAAAATAAAAAATTCTTGCTGGGTACATTTAAGATTACCAAAAAAAAAAAAAAAAAAAAAAAAGATTACCATGGAGGCGCATGCCTGTAATCCCAGCACTTGGGAGGCTGAGGCAGGAGGATCACCATGAGTTCAAGGCCAGCCTGGACTACACAGTGAGTTCAAGGCCACCCTGAGCATGAGCTACTTAGGGAGAGCCTGTCTCAAAAAACAAACAAACAAAGATTAGCCTGGAGCTGGACATGGTGGTGCATGCTTGTAATCCCAGTTACTTGATAGGCTGAGGGAAGAGGATTGCTTGAGTCCGCGGGCTCCAGACACAGTGAGAACTTGTCTAAAAACAAAATAAAAAGAAAAACCAACAATGAAACTAATCATTATATGCAGGTATAAGTTAACGAAACATAATCACCTGCTCTTTGACATGGTAGAATCTTAATGTCAATATTGGGCAAAGACACATGACTGGGCCACAAAACACACGTAACAAAGCATGTACAAAAATGGAGAAAAATTACATTTCATATGTACGTGCATTTTCTTGCCAGTCTGGCTGATTCTTTGCTCTATTATCTAGCAGCTTCATGAAAAGAGGACATCTCTGCTGTCTCTTCAAAGAAGTTTACCAGATAGCACTTTTAACCAGAAGAAAACATAAACTCAACTGTAACTACTTAGGATAGCGTAACTGTTTCTGTAAGAAGAAATCCATTTATCTGTTTATTTTTTAGAATTCTACTTTAGAATCTACTGGAGTTAAACTAACTAGACATAAAGGTTTCATTAGTCACCTCCGCCATCCAAGTAAACCAAAACACGTGCACAGGCAATGGCTTTGAGTTCTTATACAAACTCAATTATGTGTTAGTCACCCCAAGCATCCATTATGTACTCAATAATAGGTATGACATAGCTTTGGACATTAGCAACACCATAAAGAGCAGCCACAGAGCCTACTTATATTGCTTTTCCTGGTGTTACTATTCTTAAGAAGTGAGAGAAGGAGCAATGATACTGTCTTCCTCCTTAGACTCTTACAGCAGCATTCTACTGGGTCTCTTCATCTCTATTTGTAGTACTAATAACCAGACTGTGCAGAATAACACTGTCTTGAAAAACAATAACACAGTATATTAGAAAGAAAGAAAATGTAGCATGCCAGAGTGGGGGCAAATTTCTAATTGCTAATGATGGTTGTGAATATACAGTAATAGTTTCCTGAACATTAAAGCCTCTATTGAGGACAGCTACCATTGTAACGCGAGAAAAAGGTCTTGAAATTTTAAATTTGCATTGCTGCCGTCATGTAATAAACAAAAGAAAACTAAAAATATTGTTTAAAAAAACGGTGAAGCAGGTGATCCCTCGGAAGCCACGAGGTTGCTTGTCATGAAGCACTGAGTCCGAGGCGTCGCCAAAGCTGGTTCCAGTCACTAGCACAGCACACCCTCGTGAGGTAAGCGTATCATCATCTTAGGTTCATAAATGAAAAGGCCGCGGCACCGAATGGGCAAGTCACTCGCCGCAGGAGGATGAGTCAGCGTCCAGAGTCGGAGCTGACCCGCCTTGGCCCAGGCCCGAGTCGGGAGCCGGAGTGGCTGCCCCGGCTGGCTGGCGCTTTGGCAGGCCCTCGGGCGCGAGCTGTCTCTGTCCCCGCCAAGGCAGACAGCTGCGGCCGCGGGAACAGAGCTCCCAAGTGAGCTTCACTCCCGGAGAGCCTCCTCCGCGGCCTCAGCCCCGGGACGGGGCAGGGACGGCGGCCCGGGGACGCGCGCCCGCCCGCCCGCTTCCGCGGTGATGGCAACAAGCGGCCCAGGCGAGCGTCAGCGGGGCCGGGCCGACGGGCTGATCCCCGAAAGGCTTCCCGGACCCGCCTCCTCTCGAAACTACAGTGGAAGAAAATGGTGGGGGCTCAAAAGAAAGCCAAACACACAGCAGTTTGTCCTAGGGCACTACGCAAGCAAACGAAGACTGACTGTGTGTGCTGAGCCTGCAGTTCCCAGCCTTCTGAGGAGGATGAGAGGACAAGGCGACACAGGCCACAGAGAGCGGGCCGGGCGGTGAGAGCGAACGCCGGGCACAGAGCACAGCCGCACGAGAGCGCTTCGCGCGCTGAGACCCGCAGACCCGGCCTATCGGCCACGTGACCGCCCCCTCCCCCTTAAAAAGCCTTCGCCTTAAAAAAAGAAGAGACTCCACTTCCCAGAAGTCTCTCGTTACCCACGCAGCCGCAGTCTTGCGCAGGCGCCGCCGGGGCCAAACGGACTCGTCCATCACGTGGACAGTAGCCGGCCAATCTGGTTTGAATCTCATTTGTTCCTCAACCACCCCCCCCTTCAGGAGCGGTTGTGCGAGCAGATCCATCTAAGATGGCGACTGTGGAACCGGTGAGTATTGCCTTTGGCCTCCACCCCCGCGGGTCCCCGCGCTCCATCTCCCTTTGGACCGGAGGACTTTGCGGGCCTGCGTTCCCTGCGCACACTCTACCCCTTGCCCGCCCTCGTCCCCCCCTCGGTCCTGACCTTCCGCGGGCAGTCGGGGGCACCTCGGAGGCTGGCCGCGGCGTGGAGCGCACACGTTCGTCCGCCGGGCCGGAGACCTGGGCAGCGGTGGGGGAGGGGCGCTGCCGCCGGCGTCCGGGGAGCTCGGGGCCGGGATGTGGGGGCCGCTCCGAGCGGACGCCGGAGCCGCTGGTGCGAGCCGGTCTGGAAGGAGATGGAGGAGGGAGCCCGAGCAGCTCCTCGCCGCCCTCCCGCGCGCCTGCCCGCGCTCGGGCCCCGGCTGCCTGATCCTTCCAGCCTGGTGGCGCGGGGCCGGGGCGCGCGGGGCCGGAAGGTGGGCGAGGCGGGCGCGGGGCTGTGGCGCGCGGAGGAGCCGCGACCTGGCCAAAGGGAGGCGACGGGGCGAGCGCGCGTTGCTCCCGCGTGCCGAGCGTGCGGCGGGGCGGCTGGTGGGGTGGGAGGAAGCCCCCGGGACGCACGGGGCCGCTCTCGGGGTCGGGCGAGAGTGGTGGGGCGGCGGTGAGAAGGGGTATCACATTGTCCTCGCCCCTCCATGCTTGGGACTGGGCTGTCATGGAGGAGGGAAGGGGAGGAGCGAGGCCTGCTCCTGCTGCTGCCCGGCTGTCTGCCGGCCGGACCAGTGCGCTCGCTCGCCTCCGGCTCCATTCATTCATCCTTTCTGCGCAGGGCGCGCGCCGCAGTGCGCGCGGGTCTGTGTTCCCTGGTGTTTTTATAAAGTCTGGCAAATTTTCTTGGAAATAGAAACTTAACACTCGAGATCATTTTTTTCATTTGATTTTTTTTTTTCGGTCCATGCTGCAGGCTTTCTTCTCAATTTAGGCGCCATTTAAACTTAGTTGAAGAAAACTGATCTCAAGACCGAAAGTTGGTAGTTACACCTAAGGCAGAATATTTCTTCATAGTTTGTAATTCGGCACTGGCTCACAGAAACTTCTGGGCCTTTCTTGCCGCTTTTGGAATGTCACATCTATGTGACAATGTGTCAGGTGCATAACGGAGTGTATTAGCAACCAGAAAACCTTCGACACGCTGGAGCTAGTTCTAGACCTTTCTTGCCTGGTATTTTTGTGTCTTTTTATGGTTGGTTGTGATTTTGGTAATGGCTTACCAGTTTGTTTTTAATTTTTAAAGACTTCTAACAAAATTATAGACCACAGAATTTTTTTATTACATTAATGCAAACTCTCCTTGCCTTGTTGCCAGAATTTAAAGCAGCTTTTCTGCTTAATTGCTTGTTCTTTATTGTCACCGGTTTTCATTTATGTTCCTGGGAATTTGGTTGACTGTAAAACTGTCTCTTAAATTGTTAATAAAATCAACCGACTCTAAGAATTGTTACATAACGACGAAGGGTACATGTGTAAAATTTAAATTTAAAATTCGTTTGACAGGATCTGATGTCCACTTTTGACTTCAGAAAGCATCATAGCTGGCATTTGAGGCAATGTAAAAACCTCTAAACAATGAAACAATGTACTGTATATTCTGTGAAGTTTCAGTAGTGTTTAGCTCCTTTGGATTTTACACAGCTATGCAGTTTTGTTTCAGCAACAGACTAGAACTACAGAGTAGTGAAGGAGTATTTTGAGTCACTAAATATTTATAGCCCCTGATAGGTTTAGAGTTTTGTACCAAGTGTTCAGATACAAAGTTACACAAAATGTGATTCAGCCTCGTTCACTTAAACTCTTGATGAGCTTAATTTCCAATGTTATGGCCACTGGTACAGTATTTGTACTAGTACTGACTCAGGGAGGTATGGTTAGTAGTGTGTTTAAATTTAGAGAAATGAGAGTTCTAAAAACCTAAAATGTTTGAAGGTAGAAACCTAGATTGAAACTATAATTGTTCGCGAATATATGTAAAACAGTATCGAAGTGCTCATTTTTAATGAAAAATGCAAAGTTTTACTACTGTTAGTGTACCTTTGACCACAGGATAGCCACGGAGAATTGACAGTTTTATTATTTACTTTTTTAGTGTTGAAGATTGAATCCAGAGCCTTTGGTATGCTAAGCACTCTACTCCTGAACTACAGTTGCAGCCCCAGCAGTTTTATTTATTTATTTATTTATTTATTTTTATTTTTAACCAAGAATATGTATTGGTACATCGTATACATAATTATCACATTTATCATTTATTTTGTACCCGTACATGACACATCTTGATTTCCCCCCCCTCTTCCTCACCCCTCCCTTCTGTTCCCTCCTTCCCTATTTACAGCAGGTTTATTCATATTTTTCCATTACTTCCCTTTCCCCTTTCCTTCCTTTTTTCCTTCCTGCTTTCCCACCTTCTCTCTTTCTAGTTCTCTTCTCTTTTCAATATTATCTTCCTTTTATATAATATCTATTACACCTCTTTGTCCCTATTTACACTTAGGGTTTCTCATATCAAAGAGTATGATTTCTCATATCAGATACTCATGAGTACACATCGAATTGTTTCTCTGATATGAGAAGTCCCAGCAGTTTTAAATAGAATTTTTTAAAAAGCAGCTGATTGGTACAGTTGAGATGCCCCTGCTGAAGCTTGTAAAAATCATATTTGTTCATTTCTATTTTAGCTTCCTCATGAGTTTCCTTAATGTTTTTCTACTATGCATAATCATAAACACGTAAAGAGATTTAATTTCTTTAGTTAAACTAAAGGAATACAGTTTTACTTGCTTTCATGTTGTATTTTGAATTTTTAAATTCTACTTTGATTTCATAAGTGAATCAGATTGGGCAGCCAGGAGATCTAATATTTAGAAACATACTGTATTTTGTATTGCAGAGCATTTAAATAAGATTTAAATATATACCAACAGATGTTATGTAATAAAATTAATGTATTTGTGAATAGAAAACTGCTGATTGATGGGCTTTATCAATTAACATAGGTGTTTTTCCCTTAGTAAAAGAACTTACTGTATTAGAGTTCATTAATAAGCCAAATAAATTAGTTTTTGGTATTTATGTTCCAAATTGCACTTCACTTTATATTCTGAATTAAATATACATAATTATTTGACTTGGAACAGTGCACTGTATATATACATTTTGCATACTGAAGTTCCAGAGAATCGAATGTCAAATGCGTTATATAAGCTTAATCCAATTTGAACAGAAAAGCATGGGAAAATAACACTTTTGTAAATACTGTGTTTATATCTCTGTTACAGAATATAGAAATTTCTAAATCTAGCTGAAAATAAGAATAAGATACCTTAAAGTTGATTTTGATTTTTCAGTACAGTGTTTAACGATGGCAATCTGACATTTATGAAGAATTAGACAAAGCTAGTACTCTGTTAAGTGTGTTGTGTGCACGATAGCGATGCACACACACCTTTCCTCCTGAGGAAATTTACACAGCTGCCTTGTGATTAACAACCCTTGATCATTAGCAAGAAATACAAAACCTATAACCTGCAACCTTCATGGACTCTTCCCACTCTTACCTTACCTTAAAAATCACCTTGGTTGGGGTTGGGGATTTAGCTCAGTGGTAAAGTGCTTGTCTAGCAAACACAAGGCCCTGAATTTGATCCCCAGCACCGCCCCCCTCACCTCGTTATGTCTAGGGAAAAACCGGAATCATTTTTGTCTGAAATACTGATACTCTTTTAGCTCTTTGAGAACCTGAGAATGTAGCCAGAAACAAGATTTTTTCCCCCCACATTTGGAATATTTTATACATTATTCCACAGAAGCAATGGGAATCTCAAGTAAGTTTCTGTTGGATCATGACAAATGTAACCGCTATTTCCAGGGGTATGGATTTAGTTCTGAGCAACTTTTTAAAAAAGTGACCTTTTAAGTGCAACCTGTTCACACCCCCCCCACCCCCCGTGGTACTGGGAATTGAACCCAGTGTCTTCTCATTGAGCTACATCTCCAGCCCTTTTTATTTTGACTAAGGGTCTTGCTCAGTCTGCAGGTTGCTCAGGCTGGCCTCGAATTTGAGATCCTCTGGCTTCAGCTTCCTAGAGTGTTGGGATTTCAGGCCTGTGCCACCAGGCCCAGCTGTAACAGCTATCTTTAAAATAATTTCTTTTTCTTCTTTCTCTTTTTTTTTCCTTGTAGGGTATTGGGGATTGAGCCTGTGGCCTCACACATGCCAGTCATGTGCTCTGCTACTGAGTTACATCCCAAGTTTTAAAACTTTATTTTTGGACTGGGTCTTGCTCAGTCGCTCAGGCTGGCCTCCAAATTGGAATCTTCCTTCCTCAGCCTCTCAAATAGTAGGGATTACAGGTGTGAGTCACCAAATTTAGCAGGTCTTTCTTGTTTGGGGTTTTTTGTTGTTGTTGTTTTTTGAGACAGGGTCTTGCTATGCAGTTCAGGCTAGCCTTGAGTTCGCTGTGTAGCCCCGGCTAGCCTCGAACTTGCAGCTATTCTGCCTGAGCCTCCCAAGTGCTGAGATTATGGGCATGTATCACCATGCCCAGTCCTCCTGGTTTTTGTTTTGTTTTGGGGTTTTTTTGTTTTTTTGTTTGTTTGTTTTTTGTTTAGGGGGGTGCTGGGGATTGAATTTAGGGCCTTGTGCTTGCTAGGCAAGCACTCTACCACTGAGCTAAATCTCCAGCCCCTCTCCTGTTTCTTAACAATTGCAGATGTACCACATATTGTATGTCAGGTACTGCACTAAATGCTTTACATACATTCTTTTAATTCTTACAGCAGTCCTGAGATAGTTGGTATTACAGTATTCTTATTTCACAGATGAGGGGACCAAGACACGGAAATTAATCTGTATGATTAACTTGCCCCAAGATCACACAGCTAATAGGTTGTGGGGTGAAGTTCAAACTAAAGCAGCTGACTTCTCTTTCCAATATGTGGTGTGCTTTTCTTGGTGATTTCAGAAAGAGACATTAGTTTCTAACTTAATAGGCATTTAGCTACAGGTGTAAAATAAAAATATGTCGACAGTTTTTTTAGGCAGTGTTACAGTGTCTGGATAGCACAAAGTATGGAATCCTAAGGAAATAGGATCTCAGTTTCTGGGTTTGAAGACTAAAAAAGCAGTTAACAGTGGTCCTTGGTATCCAAGAGGAGTGGTTCCAGGGCCCCTGCAGATATACAAAAATCTGCATGTATCCAAGTCTTTTATATGTAATAGTGTAGTATTTGCATATAACTATGCACATCATCCTGTAGCTTGAAGCCTTCTCTAAATTCTGTAATACCTAATTCAACGTAAATGCATGTAGCTGTTCTGTATGAAAGAATAATGACAAAGCGTCTGTACATGTTAAATATGGATGTTTTTTATCCCCAAATATTTCCATATGCTCTTGGTTGAATTGCAATAACAAGTCTCTAAGTAGGGAAAGGCTGACTGTACTAACCTTGTTTGGTAGCAGGTTTAGAACTTCATAGGTAAATTTCTACAGCAAATTGCTACTTCCCTTCTGGTTTCTTGTGTGATTTGCCAGTTAAATTATTTTGCTAGTGAAAACAGTTTTAGTAAATTTTTTTTAAATTTGCAACTACGAAATTTAAACTCCCTAAGTATTTTTTTTTAATAATTTTAGTGAAAGGTTTGGCAAAGTAAGACAGTTGTATTAGAAAAATTTCAGCTAAAATGAACATTTACATGTGTTTTATGTGTTTTAAAGTTGTTGCTATAATGTGCTACACAGAACTTTATGTGCCCTGCTTGTTTTCAGTGACGAAGACTTAAAAGTAATAAACTTAGTATTCCTCTAAAATTCTCCCACCTGGGCAGCTTAGCAAGATCCTGTCTCAAAATAAAATAAAATAAAAAGGGCCAAAGATGTAGCTCAATGTAAAGAAAGGCCTGGATTTAATCTCCAGTATTGGAGTTGGGGTGGGGATAGGTAACTCATGGGCAGTAGTCTGTAGCCACAATGCAAGGCATGAACATTTGCTACCTTAATGGAAATATTTTCCTTGTGTGTGTTTTCTAATTAAGAAAATGTTTCCTTGTGTGTGTTTTCCAATTAAGAAAATGAATATTTTATAGGTAAGGAATTTATATTCCAGGTAAATTTTTTTGTTTTTGTTTTTAAACAGAGTCTCATGTATCCAGGCTGACCAGATTAATTACGTAGCCCGGCAGGTCTTGAACTTGTGATCTTCCTGCCTCAGCCTTCCGAGTGCCACCATGCCGAGCAGTTTTCTTTCCCAATGACTATCACATAGTACCTAAATGAAAGCTAAAACTCAACCCCAGGTCTCAAGTTTTTATTGTCCTATTCAAGAAAAAAAGAAACAATTCAAACTAAAAAGTGTCCATTTCTTTACCTCCAGTAAAACTTGTATATTAAGGATAAAAGTGATGCATATACAAGTAAGTTAAATATAAAATCATCCCTGTGAAAGTATAGATCAGATGTTTTGGTTGGTGGGATTAGGAGTTTATTTGTTTGTTTTTTATTTGAACTTGTACTCTTTATTATGTTTTGGATTGTAAAATTCATTGTGAGTTTCCAGATGATGGTACTTAGCTTTTATTCTATTAAAAAATATATATATATCTCTCTAAAAAATATATATCTCTAAAATATATATATATATATGGGTTTTTTTTTTTTGGTGGGGAAGGTGCCAGGGATAGAACTCAGGACCTTGTGCTTGCTAGGCTAACCACTAAGCTAAATCTCCAACCCCCTGCATTTTTATATTTTCTTCTTGATTTAATAGTATATGCTCATGATCTAAAATTTGAAACAAATTTGTTTCGCAGTCTGGTGATGTCTATGGCCTATTAAAATTTTAAAAAATATGTATTTTATATGAAATATGTAGGCTTGCAAAAGAAAACAGTATGATGTGTAGTAAGGATCATGTTAACGTGAAACATAATAAGAACATTGCCTGGTATAGATGAGTTCATGTCTTTTATTAATGTAAAATATCTTTTACCTATCCCAAGCCACCTAATTTTCTTTCCGAAGCACCCATATTTAGCATTTTTTTGAGGATCCATAGGGGCATTCAAGAGAACTTTCTCTGGTGATGGAAATTTTCTGTTTTGTTGTCCAGTACTGTAGCCACACATTTGGCATTTGAGCCCTGAAAAATGTGGGTAGGTCAACTAAGGAAATTAATTTTAAACATTATTTAAAATGTAAAAACTTCAACAACATGTAGTTTGGCTTCCAAATTGTAGTGTATCTCTAGAATCTAAACGTAACTGGTCTGTACATATACATGTGTACGTACTGCATTTAAATTTTTTAGGATTGCTTATTTGATCTTTATACAATTAAAATTGTTCTGTGGGTTAATTTTTCTTTTTTTAAAACTTTGCAAATAGGCAATCTTAACAATATTCAAAACTCACATTTTTGTGCCAGTGTATACAGTGGCATCTCCTCCTGCTGGTCCCCACTTAGGCAGATCACCTGTTGAGGCAAGCAGCAGTATGAATTCTTTATCTTTTGATAGAGATTTTTGTATATACAAACGTGATTTTTTTTTTTTAGTAGATGGTAGCCAGCTACATTCACCACTGTCATATTACATTTTGTGCCTAGTATTTCTTGTATAGCATTATGTATCATCATACAACTTTCTTGTTTTCTTTGATGTTGTGTATTATATGGCATGGTTATAACATAACTATTTCTGTATCGGTCAGCATAACATTATTTCCAACTATATACTATTTCAAACATTGCTGTGGTAATATTCTTATTTGTTTTTCCTTCCAGTATTGGAGATTGAACCTATGGCCTTTGTACAGAGCTATGTCCTCAGCTGAATTTTTATTTTTTTATTTACTTTGAGACAGGGCCTTGCTGAGTTGCCCAGGCTGGCCTTGAATTTATGATCCTCTTGCCTCAACCTTCCAGAGTGCTGGGATTATAAGTATGCCCCACCATGCCTGGCTGAGTAACTTTTACTTATTACATACAAGAAGTAGTATATCTGTAAGGTAGACAAATTTGAAAGCTAAAAACTATACTAATCAAATAAAATACTTCTACAACTGTAGTCGCTATCAAGTTACAATTTTTTTAGCAACCACCTTCAATGCATGAAATGTTTATATGTGGAAATAAAGTATAACATATGTTTTACAGTAATAAACTAGAGTTTGAAGTTATCCTCCCCCCAGTACCTCAGCTATTTTTTATATTTCATCATCATACTGTTAATCGTTGGCTTGTTTTCTTACAGTAATCACCATGATATCTTTCAGCCATGTATTTAGGTGATGTGTGAAGAGAGGACAGTATTGTCACTGTTGGATGAAAGTTACTAGGAGAAGATAATATGAATACAACTTCTGGCTTATAGTTTAGCTTCAGCTTCTAGAATTTCTACTAGACCTCTTCCTGGGGAAACCAGTGGGCAAAATCATGGGCTTGTCCTGGGAAACTTAAAATGCTACAGTTGTTATCTGGCTGGTCTGTGGTGTGGACCAGGCAAAGAGCCTGCAGCAGTAGGGTAGCCTATGCCAATAGGCCACTCTGCATTTTAAGATTAAACTCATTCCCTTTTGGTCCAGGGAGGGAACTAAACACTAAGGAGAGAAAAGAAACTTCATTAACATATGGTCAAACTGAGTTACAAAAGTATAGATTAAAGTCTGTGCCAGATAGCATTTGGTGCTTTTCATTTTTCATGTATTTTTTTGTGTTGTGGACCCTAGGAACCCATGGTAGGCAAGAGTTCTAACACTTAAGTTCCTCTTTGTGTTTTCCAGAAAAGATAGAATAATAGGCATATTGGTCATAACAGCCATCAAATCACATTGCTCCAGTCACATTTGCTTAAATCATGTGGTCTGTCTAATCTAGACTGTTGCTCTTTATATCTGGTACATATTTGTTTTCCTTAGATGTCATCTGCCTTCTGTGTCACCCCACCACCACCATTTAGTGTGCCCGTTGTCTTCCTCCTCTTGGTTTCTTGTCTCACTTTAGTGGATCATATCTCCAGTGCTTTTTTGAGAAAAGGTCCATGGAAGTTAAAAATATTGAAACTTTGAGAGACTGAATATTAGTGTCATAGTTAGTTTACATAGAATTTTTTTCTTTGGAATTTTGAAGTCTGTTATGTCTGAAATTATTCTCATGGCTTTTTTTTTTTTTAATGTGAGTAGTCTCCACTGCCTAGAAATTTATAGGTTCTTTGCTTATCACCATTTCACAGTGACACACCTTAGTATGAGTCGTCTTCCATTGTTCTGGGTAATTACTGAACTTTATAATATTTAAAAACTTTTATTTTAGTGATACATTTTAGGTCTACATAATGATAACATTCATCATAGGAGAACTTTTTAATTTTTCAAAAATTTGTATCTGATTTTTTTGGGGGGGTGCTGGGGATCAAACTCAGGGCTTGTGCTTGCTAAGCAAGCACTCTACTCCTGAGCTAAATCCCCAGCCCCATTTCTGATTCTTAGACAATCCTATATTAAACCATTTTCCCTTGCACTTAGCTAGTTGGATATTCTACTGTTGATGTCATCTGTGATGTTAGTAAGAGTATCTCTGGTCAGTATTGCAACTCACATACTGGGCAGTATCTGTTTAGTGGTTCTTCTCTGTAACAGTGTTGTGACAATGTTGACATTGTTGATAGTCTTGTCACAAGATAGTTCCATTGTGTTTAATGTTTTCCTGTTTCTGTTTCTTGGCCATTCCTTAAGGATTTTGATAATCAGGGTAGAAACAGGAGGTACCAACTCATTCCGGGCCTGTTACGAATAGTCAGCCTCACTGTAATCCTTAGTTCCTACAAGTAACTGCCTTGCTGATGTCATCACTCACATTTTTTTCTTTTGGAGGCAGACGTTAGTGCAGACAGAGTGCTGACTTTATTACCTGTGTACTTTGGGTACATGACTTTAATCTTGGGGTAGACGTTGGGCACTAGGGTGGAGGTGGCTGATGTGGGATGAACCTGGGTTCAGGACAACCAAAAAAAGTTGAACTTTACTTTCTTCCAAACTGAAGCCAAAAGGCTGCACTTTTAAAATATGACATCTAGTATCCATCACTTCTGACAGATTTATTGGTACTTTCTCTTTCCTCTTTTGTTCTTCTCTTTGAAAAAGTTGGATTTCTTTTTCTTCTTCACCTCTTCCTCTTCCTCCTTCTTCTTCCTCCTCCTCTTCCTCTTCTTCCTCCTCCTGCTCTTCTTTTTCTTCTTCCTCTTCTTCCTCCTCCTCTCCTCCTCTTTCTTGAAAATTTCATGTGTTTCCCAGGCTTCTGTGTCTTATTTTTAATTTCCAGTTGTTATCTCTCCCTTTCCTCCTCCCTATTTTCTCCTTCTCTGTCTTCTGAATGTTCAGTTTTATAGCTTCTTATAATTGTGCTACATACACGTGCAATCATAATTTATGCCTTTAAGATTATAGATATGTTTTTAAGGCATATTCTTTCCCTGGCTGTTTCTTCCAGGATGGTTTTTTGGTGTGGTTTTTTTTTTTTCTTTTTCATTTTATAGTAGCAATCTCAGTAGCTGGGAGTAACAGGAGGGGATTGAGGGATCTAGCTGCTTCCTGAACAGCTTTTGCTGAATCCTCTTTAATGCCTTTCTTTGCTCCCAGTTCTAAAAGGTGCTGCCAGCTTCTGATTCTAAGGCTCCTGTTGATGGGTTACCACTTGTCCATCCACATTCCAGCTTCCCCTCCTTGCCCATTTTCTCCTGTTCTTTCCATTTTTTTTTTTTAATCCCTGTGTTGCACTTTTTGTGAGACTTTGGAGAGAGACTAAGATTAGAATCATTTAGTTAAACATTTGTTTGAGTGCTTTTCATGTGTCAGACACTGTTCAGTGTTTAGCCTTGCTCTTTCTTAACCTTAAATTATGGAATTACTCAATAGAAAAGAAATACACGTGTGTATTTTAAAGAATACTCATTTACATATTTAAAGTAATAAGTTACATTTAAATGATGTTAGTTTTTTTCTATGATATTGGTAGAAAGTACCAGGAATAATAAACCTAGTAAATAATTGGAGGCGTTAATTTGCCAAGTTCAGGTGCCTTCCTCAAATATCCAAAAATTATGACCCCCAACAAGTAATTTGTAGGATTCATGAAAAAAAGCTGTAGAATTCTGCCAAGGCCTACAAAAGAAGACTTTAATAAATGAAGATGTTAGTTCTTGAATTTCTTGTATTCAGTCTAAACGGAATCAAAATACTAAAATCTGTACAAGCAAGGTTGGAGTACCACATTTCATTCAGGGCCCTGCATGCCTTGGTCTCCTATCTATATGGCTTTTGCATTTTAAAGGGTTGTACCAAAAAGTAAAATGAATAAATGATACAGAAAGCTTGTCAACTGATGTTTTATAAAATGATTGTGAAGTTTTTTTGGCGGTATAAACAAATGAGAATTCGTGGTATGCTTTTTAAAAGGAAGCGAGAAGGGAAATTCTACTGTAAAGAAAAAAATTACTCAACAAAGGTAACTTTTTAAAACGTACTGGTGCAGGAAGAGATTGGCAGATCAGTACAACACACTTGGAAGTTAGATTTTAGTATTTTGATTCTGTTTATATGGAATGTAGATATTAAATCCAAGAAAATTTAACCTTCATTTATTAATGGTGTGTATTTGAACTTCAGTGTAATATCGTTATATTTGCAGCATTTAGATCAGTGTGAAGAAAATGATCTGTAATCTTAGCAGTCAAATGTCCTCTATTAATAGTTGACATGCAGCTATTTTTTGTGCTAGGGTTGGAACTCAGGACCTTGCATGTGCTTGGCAAGTGCTCTGTCACTGAGCTACACCTCCAGCAGCACCGCTAGTCATATTTTGGTTTACTCGTGGACTCTTGTCTTCATTGCTTGATGGCTCATTTCTTTTTAATGTGAGTAATATGCCACTCTGGATTTAGTACAGTTCATATAGGACTGAAGTAAAGAGCTCAAAGTGCTCATTGTTTATACAGGTTTATGATCTGCTTTTCCCCATATTTGTATTAGCATTTTAAAATAATTTTTCTAAACATTGCATTTAATGCCTGCATCATGAATACCATGTGTTTTTTACCTTTAGTTGTGTCTGTTCTATTCATAGATCTGTAGATATCTGTTTTTTTCTTTGGTAAGACAAAATATGTAAAACTGCTCTGAGAGTTTCTTGAAAGGAACTTCTTAGTAATCTCATAAAGAATATAAATCTTTCTGTATTTGAAAGTTTGAGAGTTGATTAACTTAAGCCTTGAAAGTAAAAGGAAGCATATCCACAGTGATGGTGAACCTCAGAGCTTTCAGTGATAAACAGCCCACTGCAGCGCCGCACACGTTGGCATAGGTTCACCACCACTGCAACTTAGGAGTATGAAAAATACTGGCGATAGTTGGCTTTCCGAATTTTTGAACCTATTTCTCCAAAATACATTTTCTTTAGAAAGGTGATTCTTAGTGTATAATAACGTCTTTATTAAAGCTACAGTTTACATTGACATTTTAACCTCTTTTATCATTATTGAACTTTTTAAAAACAGTTTGTAGCATTCACTGGCTCATTTGTTTAAATTGAAATATAAAGATTTTAAAAAACAATTAGTATCATTAAATCTTAGTTATATTTTTCAGAAAGTTTAACAAGTATAAACTTAAGCAGCACTTAAGTTCTTTAGAAGATTTGCCTTTTAAATTTTGTTGATGAAGGTCACTCCTTCACAGTGCTGTCCAACCCAGGGCCTACCACGTGGTTGGCAAACACTGTGCCACTAAACTACAAATCTCAGGCCTATCAGTAAAGTTTTAAGGAATGATTGCAATGGAAATTGCCATGTTACTGCAAACCTCTAGTTTTCTGCAGTGTATATTTGTGATCTAATGTGATTTTAGTGTTATGGATATAATTTTGAAGTATAGTTTAGTTTTGATAATGTTCACTGAAACATTATCAAAAAACTAATGTTTACTGAAATCTTTTTTTTTTCGCATTCACTACAGGCAATTGAACCCAGGCAAGCACTCTGTCACTAGGCTTACATACACAGCCCTTTGTAGTTATTTTAAAATACGAATATTCTGGTACCCTTTGGTTTAAGTAGTAGTGACTTTAAAATTTTGTTAGCCTTATTATAGTTCTAGATCACACATCTGCTTATTTCTTGTGTTTTTGTCATCACATTGCCACTCTACTCCTAATCTGAATTTGTAATCTTGTCCGAGGCTGTATAAAATGTGAATATACACAAGTGTGTGCACTCACACGTGCACACATGGCTTTCTTAAGAATTAGTTTTAAAATTTAACAAGATGCTTACAAGTGTTACTAGTAGTTAAAAATGCATCCAAGTTTTAAAATTGTGCATTAGAAGATTAGAAATTCAAGTGTAAGCTATAGGGATTTTTTTTTTTAATAAAATGTGGTTTAGTTTGCTAACTATCCAGATTACTGTAGCCTGACAGACTCAGGCAACTCTATTTACATATGGGGCTAGTGCTAGTCATTCGTTTTGACCAGGTAACTAGGTTATTATTTAAGTAGATTAAACATATGTTGAATTTTTAAGTATTTTTAGACACAGTCTAACAAATCGCAGCTGTTCACTCCCAGTACTCAGGCTGTCATTATTTTGTTTGCCATTGTTAAGATGTGTTAAGATGTGAATCTATGGCAATTTTTTAACATTTCATCAAGGTTTAGTTTTTTAATAAGGCAAGTAGTAAGGCTCTGCTCGTTCTTATGGACTATATTAAATAATGTTCTAGGTATTTGTATCTAACGGGGGTTTTTGTTCATATGTCTGTGAGTGTTTGATGAGTTGGCATTTAGTATGCTATCTTGCATAATAATGGAAACACTATAATTAATTCTTGGCATTTATTTGCTTTTTTTCCTCTAGTAGTGGTATTTCTCATTATGGGGCAAAGTAAAGTATGTACCATTCACACCTTTTTACTGATTTGTTGGCAGTGTCATGTACTGGCAAAATGAATGAAGAGGTCGAGCCTGAGGCTTTGAAGCAGCATGTAATACATACCATAGGATTTTGCTGTCTGGAAAGAGGATCTTACTAACCATATAATTTATTATCAAATCCTGGGCACCTTTGAGAGTAAATAAGAGTTCTAGAAATAATCGTGCTGAAACAACAAATATGTAAAACTAGGACATAAGGTATATCAACCCTGGTAGCCCTAGATTTTGATGTAGAATACAGCAAAGACATTTTAACTTTCCAGGACTTACGTTTGTCTTAAAAGTGGTAACAAAAGTGGTTTCATAGTATCTCGAAGCTTGAATATATTGAGATAATATAAATACAAATAGATAACACATTACCAGTCAGTGACTGCTTAATAAATGTTACCTATTAAGTAAAAACTCATAGTTTGAAGTGTGAAGGGCGATGTTATCATTTTCAAAATCGTAAAACATCATCTTTTTGTTTCTTGTTTTTTTACTTGTCCTACTCTTAATTGCATGCCTTTTATTGAATATAGTGCCTTCAATTTAGCTGAGAGTCGGTGTTAGTAATTTGTAGAGGTAGTCATGTCTTTGCACTAATACTATTTACATTTCTAATATGGCCACAGATGATCTTTTCTAGTCAGCTAAAGAAACACTGAAACAAAGGGGTAATGTAAGGAAGGGCTATGGAGATGTTTTACCGCTCATATTGTTATCCATTATTTGGTGCTGTGGCACTGAACTTGGACATTTACTTTGTGTTACCAAGATGGCAGTCATTGGTTTTAGAATCATTGAGATGTGGTAACATGAGTAGTTATTTCCAAATTAGTTACTAACTTTTTTCTTGTATCCACTTACTGTGTGTATGATACAGTGATGCTAGGGGAATGTCTAATGTAAGGATTGAGGGTAGATTGGAGCTGTTTGCCCTGGGCAGTTTAGGCTATCACTTTTTCTCCAATATGTTACATAGATATGAATGTCAGTGATTCAGCTTTTGTTGTTCTTAGATTTTCTGTAGTAAAACTGAAAGGATGGTCCAGAACTCCTCAGAGTTTGGAAATCTGGTTGTTTGCCCCATCCTGCCTTGCCTTTCCCAACTCTTACATTGATAGCATCTGATAGTACTGATTGCTGATGGTTTTGGACAGTTGTTGATTACTTAAGTGCTTAAACTGATGCTTACAGGAATTTTCTGCCTTGTCCTAAATCACTTCAACCCCTGTTGTTTTTCTAAAAAAATTTCCTGTACTGTACTTGTCTTAAAAGATTGATCATATAGGGGCTAGAAGTGGACCTAGATCAGGGATTGGTATCTGGGATTGGATTTGTTGTTTATCGTAAGAAAATTGCAGCAGTGAAATTGGGTTGTTGTATATAAAGACTGTCAGTTGCAGCATTGTTTGAAACCACAGAGGATGCTATGAGGATTAATAGGCTTAATTTACAGTTTATTTCTTTTTCTGGTTCCTTTGATTTGCTTTATTTTGCTGTTTGATTTTCAATGGTAATACTTCAGCTCACTGTCACACTGGCCATTAATTCCAAAGGTATCATAGTTGAGGATAAAGATTATGATGCCTTTCGCAAAGAAAAGGAGAAATAATGGTATCTACCTTTCATAGTAGAGGAAGTTGGCTTCTTCACACGTATGTTACTTTAAAATCTTTAAAATGGCTCTTGATAGGCCCTTGCTAGGCTCTTGTTATAGGTCACTGTTGCTGTGGAAGAGGTAAGCAATTCCTTTTAGTTTCTATCTAGAAGCATCAGAAATAGTAGAGAGAATAGAGGGACATTATATATTTATATACATATAAACTTTTTTTCCTTTCTAAAATTAATTAACCAGCATACTGAGCACTGTCTCTGACCATGTAGTATGCCTAGAATAAATAATTGTGGACTAGGAAGCCAAACAACCATACAGTTACAATAGATTTTTTTGTTTGTTTGTTTGTTTGTTGGTACTGGGGATCGAACTTAGGGCCTTCCTAAATCCCCAGTCCCAATATTTAGATTTTTTTTTTTTTTCCGCTGTACTGGGAGTTGAATCCAGGACCTCCTAAAAGTAAAAAAATATGTAATTATAGAACTATGACTATCAGAACAAAGAAATGTATTTTATTTATTTATTTTGGCTTTATGAGATAGGGATTCACTATGTAGTTCAGGCTGGCCTTGAACTTACTGTGTAGCTCAGGCTGGCCTCAAACTCACTGATCTTCCTGTATTTTTTAAAGAACCATAACAAATGCTTTCACATCATTCCTCTGTTAAGCATGACTTTGTACCAGAAAATTTAAATGGTTTGTTGATTCATTTAATTCTAGCAGTAGTCCTAAAAGTGCTGTAATGCCTGTTTTAAGATGAGAAAACTGAGTCTCATGAAAATTGTTGCATGCTCAAATTATGAACTAAATGGCAGAGCTGGTATTCCTGCCTAGGTAACATCGCTTTTTGTGACTACCCAGTGTATCTCATTCTGGTGCAAAACCATTCGGGTTTTTTTTTTTTTTTTATAGTTACTAGTCTTTTACTTTTGTAAAGTGATGAAGATGAAAAGAAACATGTAAAATGTGATCTGAATCCGATTAGTTTCAACAGATGTACACTTACTGTCAGATTGTTGCAGACTTCCTAAGTTCCTAGTTAGTGCTTCATATCATTATTAGAGCCAGGGAACAACATCTGTTGTGTTGATTTTTACATACTTCAAATTAGGGATTAGGTCTTATCTGGGGTTAGGACCTGGAAAAAATAATTCCAGTTCCTGCAAGTTCCTGGGAGTAATTTGTTGTATAAAGGTAATAGGATACTGAAGTGGGTATTAGGAGGAGGAGATCTCATCATTATTTCTACAAGAGATAGTTTGGGTTGAGGGTGAGAAATTTGAATGCATTGACATTTTGGAATCTAAAAATACATAGTTTCGAACATGGTGAGAATGTACAGTTTAGTCAGATTTATTAGAGAAAACACAGTAGAGATGGTGCAAGATTTGGGAAACATTAGCTGTATAATATTATATTTTTGAGTTCTTTGTATAGTCTAGATGTCAGACTTTTGTCTGAGGGACAGCTGGCAAAAATTTTTTCCCATTCTATTGGTGATTTCTTTTGCTGTGCAAAAGCCTTTTAATAGGATATGGTCCCAAGCACTGATTCTTTGTATTGTTTCCTGTGTAGTCTGGGTTCTGTTCATAAATTTTTTTCCTACCCCTATGTCTTCGAGAGTTCTTCCTATCAAACCTCCCAAATTCAAAGACCCAATCCAAAAATGGGCATCTGAAATGAACAAACATTTCTCAGATGAAGAAATAAAAATGGCAAATAAATACATGAAAAAGTGTTCAACATCACTAGTCATTCGAGAGATGCAAATCAGAACAATGTTAAGATTCCATCTCATTCCAGAAAGAACAGCGATTGTGAAAAGATCAACCAATAACAAATGCTGGCGGGGCTGTGGGAAAAAAGGAACCCTCTTCCACTGTTGGTGGGAATGTAGATGGTCCAGCCATTGTGGAAATCATTATGGAGATTCCTCAAAAAAGTACAACTAGAGGTTCCATTTGATCAAGCTATTCCTCTATTGGGCATTTTCCCAGAAGAATTAAAATCATCATACCACAGGGATGTGTGCACAACCATGTTTATAGTAACACAATTTGTAATAGCTAAGTCTTGGAAACAACCTAAATGTCCAACAACTAATGAATGGCTAAAGGAGATGTGGTTTTTCTACACAATGGAGTACTACTCTGCCATAAAAAAGGATAAGCTAGAGATGTTTGTAGGTAAATGGATGTACATTGAGAACATACTCTTAAGCAAAATAAATCAGACACTCATGAGTACACATCAAATTGTTTCTCTGATACGAGTAACCATAAAGGTAAATAAGGACAAAGAGGTGTAATAGATATTATATAAAAGGAAGGTTATATTCAAAAGAGAGGAGAACTAGAAAGGGGGAAGGGGGAAAGGAAAGAAGGGAAAAGGGAAAGAAAGAGGAAAGGGGGAAAATGGGAAAATATAAATAAACCCACTGTAAATAGGAAAGGGGGAGCAGAAGGAAGGGATGGGGAAACGGGGGGGCAAGATTACATCATGTACAGGTACAAAATAACCTTGATGAATGTGACCATTATGTATGCAATGTACCAATACACGCTCTTGGTAAAAAAATAAAAAAAAAATTATAATTGCTCCACAGGACTAGTATGCCTCATAATGTGTGCTGATTTTGCAGAATGAAAAAGCTGCCCAAGATTCTGTGCAGCTAATTGTTAGATTTTTCTAACTCTTGCTTGACTTTTTTCCTTCCCTATCCACCTTGTTCTGTTCGCACGGCAGCCTAGTGAACCCTGGGATTGATAAATTACAATACTGAACATTTTTATTTTAGCCTCATAAACTCAGCAAGTCTAAAGCCAACTTTGCATTTTAATTTGCTTTTTATTCCCTTACTTGCCATCCCTATTTGTTCTCTTTGACCTGCCAGTTAAAGAGTTCTACTGCTCGCAAAATGAAAGATACACTTTTAGCCTGACCTTTGAGACCTTTCACAATCTCACGGCTGCCTACCACTCTGGTTCTGTCTTTGGTTTCATGAGCCCTCTTTCAGGTATACTGGTTACCATCTTGTGGATAAGCACTGCACTATCTCATCATAGTCTACCCAAAAGGAGTATGTTATACAGTGGTTTTTCAAGGGCAGATTGTTTTTTAGGTTAAAAATGTGTTTTATTACTTAGAGAGTAGCCACAATCTATTAAATTAGCTTTTACTTCTTTGTTCTGATTATTTGTAAACCTAGAAATACTGGTAAAACATGGACATTTGAGGTGTAATTTCCAGTGAAATTTGCTTATTGGGAGTATGAGCACCTGAATATGGTGTTCTTATTCACCATCTGAGAGTAAGGAGAAGGGGATATGGTGGCACTTTACTGTAAAGAATTTTGTTTTTAAACTATGTGTAAATTTAACACTTTTACTATCTAAAAGGCAATCTTGAAAATAAGTTTGTATTTATTAAAATAGATCTTGTTTCAAATCTGTTTTTTAGTTAACATACAGATGCGTATAGGTCATATTTCCTTTACTTGCTCCTTTTTCTTTGTAAAAGATACTGATATGTATTCCAGGATTGGGGATTTAGCTCAGTGGTTAGAGTGCTTGCCTTACAAGGAAGCGCAAGGCCCTGTGTTGAATCCCCAGCACAAAAAAAAAATATATTCCAGCTGGGTATGGTGGCACACACCTGTAATTCCAGCACTCGGGAGGCTGAGGCAGGAGGATCACTGTGAGTTCAAGGCCAGTCTGGGCTACATAGTGAGTTAAAGCCCAGACCATGTCTTCAAGAAATGAAAAACTATTCCATTGAATCGCATGCTAGGGAGTTTCAGGGGAATTTTGTTGATGGTATGGGCATCACATAGCCCAGCTGTATCCATTTCATGATTAATCCAAAAATCCCATATGCTTCATTTAAGTTAGCCTTAAAAAGAATCCTAAGAGAGGGTTTAATCTCAAAATATTTAAATTTTGTATTCATCCATTTGTTTACTTGTTTATTTTTTAATTTTTGAGACAGGGTCTTGCTATGTTCAGGCTGGCCTCAAACTCTTGGCAGTCCTCCTGCCTCATCCTCCCGAGTACTGGGATTACAGGCATACACGACCACGCCTGGTTTAAATTTTATTTTTACATGCAATTTATATTAAATGTATACTTAGTAAATTAAATAACGAACAAATCGGAGATTTATTAGTTAATTGAAGTTTAACTGAGGAGTTACCTAAAAGCATTTTTATTATTTTTAAAAAATAAAATGCATTTCTTTGTTTTGATTTGACACAATTTCACAATTATAAATCTTTTATTTAAGAATTTAATACAACGTGGCTATCTTTCTGGACATCATTTCTCAGTCTCTGTAATGTCATAGATTGAAAAGGGTAAGACTTACCCCATAAAATTGGACCATCCCGTAGAACCGGCCTGGAAGTTTAAATAACACCCAATATAGGTATTGTGTGTGTGTGTTAAATCTAAGAAAGGAAAAATACTTTAATTACTTGATTTAAAGTTAAGAACTCTTATTGCAACAGATAGAATACTAAATTGAAGGTTAATGGAGAATGATTGTATAAAGCTGGGCGTGGTGGTATATGCCTGTAATCCCATCTACTCAGAGCATGAGGCAGAAGATCACAGATTTAAGGCCAACTTGGGCAGTTTAGCAAGACTGTGTGTCTCAGAATTTTAAATGGTCTTGGATGTAACTAGGTGGTGAGAATGCTTGTCTAGCAGTATACAAGGCCCCAGGTTCACTCTCCAGTACTGCCAAGACACAAAATGATTTTATAAGGCATGTCTCACCCAACAGTCAGTTTTCTTCTTTGCAGTAATTTATACTGTAATGGCAAAATAAAAACACTTAAAGGATGAATAGTTAATATTAAGCTTTTTAAACTGCTACTGATTAAGAATAGATTATTAAACAGATGCTCATAGCAAAATATAAATGAGGGAATTTTGTGCTGAAAGAATGTCTCCTTTTATATATGGTTTTTGATATTGCTTTCATTGGATTTTGCATCATTAGGTAATTTCTAGATCTTATTGTTTGATCAGTGCCATGTGAACAAGTATTTTTGTAGAATATTTTGTGTTTTATCTTGGAAATAATTGGTTCTACTAAAACTATCATACGTTATTAAGACTGGAGAAATTCATATAAGCTTAAAAATTTGAGCATGAGGTGTGCATTGCATTTAAAGGCTAAAAGAGAAGCTTCAACAAGTTTTAAAAGTTTTCAAATATGTACTAAAAAGATGATTGCTTGTGGCTTTTTAATGGTGTTCTAAGAGCATTTTTCTTAATATGCATTATATTTCTATGATACTAAAAGTGAAAGTTTATGTAGGAAAAGTGTACAAATTTGTGTTCTTAAAGACTATATTACTTAAAGCAGACTTTTTTTTTTGGTGCTGGGGATCCTCCTGCCTCAGCCTCCCAAGTGCTGGGATTACAGGTATGCACCACCACGCCCAGCAAAGCAGAAAAATATCTTTGTGTGCGTGCGTGTGCATATGTACACACACATGCTACTGTTAGCAAACCCAGCAACATTCTACCACTGAGCAGTACCCTGATCCTGTTTGTCATTTTGAGAAGGTGTAGCTAAGTTGTCCTGGCTGTCTTCAAACTTGTGACCCTTCTGCCTCGGCCTTTGAGGTATCAGGGAGTACAGGCGTGCACCACCATAACCAGCCGCTTTTTTTAAGTTCTAAAAATGGGACATGTTTCTTTCCTGTTTACCTACTTTTTAGTTCCTGTCTGTTCAGACTTGATACCATCTTATTCTTCCATTATTCTTGTAATAGGGAAAAGAATGGAATAATAGAAAAGAACAGAAAAATTTAAGTGAATTAGAGAATGATGTTTTTGACCCTGTGTTTGTAGTTCAAGTTGTAATTGCATCATTTTTTCATGTGCTGCTGAGATAATAGGTTTAAATGAATGTTACATAGTTTATAGTGAGGATTTTTGAGCTTGTGAATACTAAGAGAATTTATAGCACCACAAGTTGAACATCGCTAATCTGAAACTTTTTAGCACTGACATGATGCTACAAGTGAAAAATTCCACGCCTAGTTTTATGTGAGAGGTTGCATCCAAATGCAGGTGTACAATGCTTAGTTTCTTCATCATTACTAAGGGAAGAAATTCTTTGAGCTTCAAGATAACAAACTTTGTTTAATGCACAGAATTATTTAAAATAAGATGTAAAATTACTTTCAGGCTTTGTTTAGAAGATATATTTGGAATACAAATGAATTTCATGTTTAGATCCCAAGATACTTCATTGTGTATATACACATCCCACCAAAATCTGAAAAAAAATTAAAAATCTGAAACATTTCTGATCCAGAGTATTTGGATGAGAGATATTTACTCAGTCTATACTTTGGACATACTCAAACTTTTTTTTTAACTTTAAAAAATCTTTTATGGGCAGCCAGGTGTGGTGGTGCATGCCCGTAATCTTGACACTCAGGAGGCTGAAGCCGGAGGATTACCACCAGTTCAAGGACAGCCTGCTGCATAGTGAGACCCTGTCTCAAAAAAAAAAAAAAATCTTTTACAGGCATACCTAGTCTCACAAACTAAATATACCCAACTCTGTGGTAAGATCCATCATTGTTTTAAAACCCCACAAGATATTATTGCACCTTTAATCTGTTGATCATTTTTTATATACTTGTGATGTTTGCTCTTTTTTGCCTGTCCATACTCCCATCTGAGATCTTATTCCTCCGGGGATAAAGCTTTCCTTTGGTATTCCTTTTCTTTTGAATCCACTTTGAGGGAGGATTGGGAAAGTGAATGTGGTGGTATATCTGTTTAGGGCTGTCTTTATTTCTCTCTCATTTTGGAAGGACATTTTTCCTATACATTAAATTCTAGGATGAAAGTTTTTCTTTCAGCACCAAGATAGCATTCTCTTTTCTTGCTGCTCCATAGTCCCTGTTGAGAAGTCAACTGTTACTGTCAATTCTATGAAAACTGTTTTCTGACTACACTTGATGTACCCAGGTGTCGTTTTTGTTTGTGTATACTGAAATTCCCTGAGCTGCATGAATCTGAGTTTTTAAAATCAGATTTGATAAATATTAGCCCATTCATGCATTGTTTCTGACCAATTCTCTCTCATATTGGAATCTTTTAACCTTGTTTCACGTTACAATTTATTTTTTCCCTTCTTTCATTCTTTTTTTAAAATTTTGTTTTAGTGGTACATTTTAGATACAATGATAACATCACAGGGAATTTCTACCTGTACATGATATATCTTCCTGCTGCTTTATTTCCCATTCCCCTCCTTTCAACCCTCTTCTCCTCCTTATTTACAAAACTTTTGTTCCCATTTCTGTCTTCTATATTTTTCTTGTCCTTTCCTTCCTTTTCCCCTCTCCCTCACCTGTTCCCCTTCCCATTGGAACAATTTCTTCCCTTTTCCCAATATAATACATTTTAGTCCTTATTTATACTTTTCAGTTTTACACACAGAGAAACAGCATGGTATTTAAACATGCGTATGCAATTTACTTCACTTAAAAGAATCATCTCAAGGTGCATCCGTGTTATGATTTGTGTCTAGATGTCCCCCCAAAGCCTCATGTGGTAAGAGACAGCTGGATCTAGAGTGTGTGATTACTAAATTGATCCATTGATCGGTTTGGCATGGTTCTGCTGGGATCAAGGATGGGAGACTTAGATTGGGAGTGGGAGTGCTGCCCGCCCTGGAGAGAGGTAGCCCTGGATGGGATGTAAGATACAGGAAGAAGCTAATTGGCTGCTTGCTTGCATTGCTTGCTTGCATTCCTTGCCTGCATTCCTTGCATTCCTTGCCTACATTCCTTGCATTCCTCACTTTGCTGCTGGTCTGCCATGCCGCCCTGCCTCGGACCCAGCGGACTATGGACTGAAACCTCTACAAACTGAGCTAGTAAACCTCGCTTCCCCTAACTTTGGGTGTCAGGTATTCTGTCCCAGCAACGAGAGAAAAGTAACTAAAACAATCCATTTACCTAGAACTGTCTCTAGCTTATTGTTCTTTGTGGCAGAGTAGTACTCCATTGTATAAAAACAAAAAATCACATCTTCTTTATTCATTTTTTCGTTGGTGAGCATTTGGGCTGTTTCCAAGATTCAGCTATTACAACCTGTGCTGCTATAAACACAGGTGTACATATATGGTATGACAGGTGCTATATGGTATGATACTTTTAATTCTTTTGGGAAGATACCAATAAGGGGAATAGTTGGGTTAAATGGAACCTCTATTTCTAGTTTTTTGAGGAATCTCTACAGTGATTTCCATAGTGGTTGAACCAGTTTACATTCTCACCAGTAGTGAAGAAGGGTTCCTTTTTCCGTACAGCCCTGCCAGCATTTGTTATTTGCTGATGTCTTGGTAGTAGCTGTAGTAGTTACCTTTCTAGAGTTATGAGTTTGCAAGAGAGCATATTTAATACAGGACAAATACAGGTTACAACATTCACACACATAAGCCAAATACAGGAAGGGTACAGAATGTCTGTCTATTCACTGGAGACCCAAAGATCCAAACAAGGGCTGGGAGCCCACGGACAATGTCTGGTGTATATCCTTGTCTGCACTAGAATGCTGAAGAAATCTATACTGAAAACAGGATACAGTGCTTACAGAAGAGATGAAAACCAGAGTTCCCCTGAAGTGAACAGCAGCCATCCTCAAAGACAGCAAGGCCTGGAGCTCCTCCTGTGACAAGAACAGCCAAGTTCATTTAGGGAAACCAGCCACAATAGAGCTTCACCTGGGAAACAGCCCAGCGTGGTCTTCTGCTCCCTTTCCCCTTCGTACTGTGTTGGCAATAAGCTTCAGGTAGATCCTCTACGCCCAGAACCACATGAACTCAGTTCAGCTGGGCATTCCTGCTCAAATTGACCACAGTATTATGTCTACCACAATCAGACACATTTGATAATCAGACACATTGCTTTAAATCATACTGTCTGGTGGCAGATGTGTAAAGAGTTAACATATGTTGGTCTGTTCAGACTTACATTAACAATACAATTCTTATTGCACTCATTCCCACATTAGGAACAAATATTCTCAAAACTGATTACAAACAGGTATCCACGGCAGGGTGGCAGGGCAGACAGGCAGAAGGCAGCTAAGTAAGCAAGGGATAGACAAGCCTCTTTCTGTCCTGTATATGTTACCCAGGCTACCTGTCTTGAAAGTGGGTAGCACTCCCACCCTTAATCCTGGTATCACATGCTTGATCCCAGCAGAACTATGCCAAACCAATCAGTGGACAGATTTAGTAATCAAACACCCTAGATCCAGCCATCTCTGAAAATGCCCAACCTATGAGTGCATGAGGCTTTGGGGGGACATCCAGACACAAGCCATAACATTCTGCCCCTGGTCGCCCAAAGACTCACATGCATTCCTTTACGTGAAAGGCATTTAGTCTGTCTCTAAGGGTTGCCAAAGTCCTAGCAGTTTTAGCATTGCTGAAAAGTCCAAATCCAAAGTCTCCTCAGATTTAAGGCAAACTTTTAGTTGCAAGCACATGTACAAATGAAAAGAAAGTTAAACTCTTCCAACATACAATGGCACAAAATGAACATTGCCATTCCAAAAGGTACAAATAGGGGGACACAAAAGAACGGGACCCGGCTGGGGATTTAGCTCAGTGATTAGAGTGCTTGCCTTGCAAGCACAAGGGCCTGAGTTCGATCCCCGGCACCACAAAAAAAAAAAAAAAAAAAAAAAAGAATGGGACCAAAGCAAGTCTAAAATCCAGCAGTGCAAACATTAATTCCTGTAATTCATGAGCAGCACTGGGGGCAATCTGTGGCAAGATGTAAACTCCAGAGAGCTTGGGTGGCTCTGCCTCTATGGCAGTTACAGTGGTGGTAGCTCTCATGGCTTCTCTCTTGGGCCAACTCTGCTCCCTCCTTGCAGTTTTCCTCAGGCAGTCCACATTCCAGGCTTCTCCAAACGTGGGGTCTCCACTGTACCTTTGGCTTCACACTCACACCTTGACACACTGCCCTCTTGGGCACACTGCCTGGCCTCCCAGGGCTTCTGAAAACTGAGGAAGTCTTCCAGACCTAGCTCTTGCATTCTGCATACACCTAAAACCGGTACCACGTGCATAATGACAGTGTCTACTACCAGCAGGAGCAGTAGCCAGGCTTCTTTCTCTCTTGGCTATAGGGGTTGAATTCCTGTGAACCAAATCCCGCAGAACATCTTCCCTAGGCTGCCGCCTTTCTTGAACATGGTGCTTTGGAGCTTTCTTCTCAAAGCAAAGACTTCCACCTTTGCAACTCTGATCCTGCAAAGGCGAGAGTCCTGCTGTTTTTTGTGATGTCCTCAGGCCATCTTTTCTGTTGTCTTCTGAAATACTTGCCTTTTTCTTGCTGGTCTTTTTAGCAACCAGTTTCTCCTGTGTTCCATCTTTGCAGGCCACAGCTTTACTGGAGCTTCCTTTCTGGCCAAACTCATGCCATATTGAATCATTCTGCTGGACTTTTTGCTGTTGGGTCTCAACATAAATCTGGCTAAAAGCCGTCAACAATAGCCATGCCACTGCCTCAGCATTAGATGGGCTTGAAATTTCTTCTGCGAGATTAATTAGTCCACCGTCCTTGACCTCAGTCTCTGGATACAAATGGAATACAGGCACACTTTCTGCCAAACCATAACATACGTGGTCTGGAGTCCAGCAGCCAATGCAGTCCTTCCCAGCAGAAACCTCCCAAGCCTGGTCTGTACCAGCAGCTTTTCTATCAGCATTCTGGTCTTCTGAGCTCCTGCTATGTACCTACAAAGGCTCTCCAGGGCTTCTCTTTCAGGTGACATTTCCTAGTCTTTCCTAACTCTTTCCCTCAGGCCAGCTCCAAAGGCTCCTAAACCACATGGTCAAGTATAGTCACAGCAATGACCCCACTTCCGTGTAACCAAATTCTGTCTTAGTTACTGTTGTGTGGTGGCTGAAACAAAATACCTGACACCCAAAGTTAGGGAAGAAATGCTTATTTGACTCACAGTTTGTAGAGGTTTCAGTCTACAGTGGGCTGGGTCCAAGGCAGGGTGACATGGCAGACAGACAGAAGGTAGCAAGGTATGCAAGGGATAGACAAGCCTCTTTCTGTCCCTTATATCTTCTCCAGGCTACCTACCCTTGAAGTGTGTATCATATTTATTGGTTTGTATATGTTGAACCATCCCTGCATCCCTGGGATGAATCCCACTTGGTCATAGTGTATAATCTTGGTAATTCATTGTATTCTGTTTGCCAATATCTTACTGAGAGTTTTTGCATCTATGTTCATTAGGAAAATTGGCCTGTAGTTCTCCTTTTTGGTTGGATCCTTCTCTGGTTTTGGTACCTGGGTAATGCTTGCTTCCAGGAACAAATTTGGAAGTATTGCTTCTCTTTCAATTTCATTAAAGAGTTTGAGGAGTACTGGCATTAGATAGTCTGTAAATTTCTTACAGAATTCAGCAGTGAATCTGTCAGGACCTGGGCTTTTCTTTGTTGGTAGGTTTTTAATTACTTCTTCAATTTCTGTGGCCATCATTGGGTTATGTGGAATTTTTACTGTCTTCGTGATCCAGCTTTAGTAATTCATATGTATCTAGGCATCTGTTCATTTCTTCTGTATTTTCTCTCTTACTAGAATAAAGATTTTCGAAGTAGTTTCTGATGATCTAGATTTCTGCAGGATCTATTGTGATTTCACCCTTCTTATTCCTAATTGCAAGGATTTGAGTCTTTCCATTTTTTGATAAGATTGGCTAAGGATTTGTCAATTTTATTTAATCTTTCAAAGAACCAACTCTTCATTGATTGTTTATATTGTTTTCTTCTCAGTAGCATTAATTTCAGTTCTGATCTTTGTGATTTCCTTGTTTTTATGAGCTTTTGGCTCAGCTTGCTCTTCTTTTTGTAGAAGCTTGAGATTCAAAATTTTGGTTGTTTATTTGAGCTCTCTCTGTTTTTCTGATACGGAGTTCATGGCTATAAACTTCCCTCATAGGACTGCTTTCAGTGTGTCCCATAAGTTTCAATATGTTGTATTGGCATTATTGTTTAATAGTAGAAACTGTCTAATTTCTTCTTTAATTTTATCTGTGACCCAATGTTTGTTCAGGAGGATGCTATTTAATTTCTGTGTGTTCATGAAGTTTTTGTGGTTTCTTTTGCCATTTATTTCCATTTTTTTTTTGCACTGTGGTCTGATAATACACATGGGGTAATTTTGCTTCCTTTGCATTTACTTAAGCATATTCTGTATGTGGTCGGTTTTGGAGAAAGTTCTCTGTGCAGCTCAAAAGAATGTGTATTCTGATGTTGCAGAGTGGAACACTGTACATCTACTAAGTCTATTTCTTCTAAAGTTTGGTTTAGTTCTGATATTTCCCTATTGATTTTTTTTGTCTAGTTTATCTGTCTACTTGTGACAGTGAACTAATTGAGGTCTCCCCATTACACTTGTATTAGTGCTTATTTGGTTTTTCACGTCCATTAATTAATACTTGTTGGATATAGTTGTGTCCACCAGTATTTGGTGCATATCTATTTGTTATCTCTTCCTGCTGGATTGTTCCCTTTACAAGGATGTAGTGACCTTCTTTGTTTCTCTTAATCAGTCTTGGCTTGAAATCTACTTTGTGTGAAAATAGAAAGCTACCCTTGCTTTTTTCTGGATTCCTGTTGCATGAAATATGTTTTCCATCCTCCGACTTTCAGTCTGTGACTTTCTTTTGAATTAAATGTGTTTCTTGTATGCAGCATATTGTTGGATCTTGTTTCTTGATCCATTCTCCAAGTCTTTTTCTTTTGACTGGTGAATCGAGAATGTTTAGTTTACATTGATGGTTATAACTGATATACCTATTGATTTGTCCTTGTCATGTTATTTTCCTGTTACTGGTTTCCTTTTCTCCTAATTACTTGCCTTGCCTGATGGATTCATTCTGTTACAGTTCCTGGAGTTGTAATCCTTGTCGTCTCTTTTAGAATGTCCTTCAGAACATTTCATAGTACCAGTCTGATCGTCGTGAATTTCTTATGGTGTTCTTTGTCATGGAAGTATCTTTCTTCTCCATCAATTTTCAAAGATAGTTTTGCAGGGCACATCAACCTGGGCTGGAGGTTGTTTTCTTTTAGGGCTTGAAATACTTAAAGCTCTCCTTGACTTGCCGGTTTGTATTGTGAAGTCTGCTGTGATTTTTTATTTTTTATTTTTTATTTTTTTGCTGTAATTTTGATGGGCTTTCCTTTATAGGTGATTTGTTTCTTTTCTCTAACAGCTTTTAATAGTCTGGTTTTTTTATTGCATTTCTGGTGCTATATGCTTTGGGGTAATTTTTTTTTCCAGTCATGGCTAATTGGAGTTGTATATGCCTCACTTACCTGTCAAATTATTTTTTCATACTTGGAAAGTTTTCTACCTTTACTTCTGTGAACAGTTTTTTTTTTTTTTGTCATTCATGCAATCTCCTGCTTTTTCATTGACTTTTATCAATCTTATGTTATTCTTCTTTGAATCATCTAACAGCTGTTGGATTGATTTTTCATGGTCCCTTCCCATCTTTAAGAACTTTCTTTTAATGATCGCTAACTGTACTCTTGTCTTGTCTACCCGGTATTCTGTCCTCACATAGGTTCATTCTACTGCCTATACTTTCAATGGAACTTTTAGTCTCCTGAATCTGTTCTATGGATTCCATTTCTGAATCTGTTCCATGGATTCCATTTCTTTCCTATGTTGGGCGTTCATCATTTCTATCATTTTCCTATGCTGCTCTATTTTTTTATATGTATCTTCTCTAGAGTCTCTAACCCTAACCCACTAATCATGTCTTTAATTCTGTTCACTATCTCTGTCATTATGTGAGAAATTATTTCTCATTTGACTTTTTCTAGAGTCTCATTCATCTGCTTTATTACTTCCACTGTTACCACTTCCAAGAGTTCTTCAGTTGGGTTTCTTTCTGACTGTTCCACCTCATTGCCCCGTGGGTTTGCCTTTGGTGTATTGGAAGTCTGGGGTTGAATATTGCTTATGTTTCTTCTCATTTTCTATTTCTTTAAGTTCCTAGGTTGATGCTTATAAATTGCATGTGGTGGGTAGCCTTATTGCTTATCAAGAACTCTTTGGAACTGACTACTTCTCAAATGCCTTCCAAGTGTAGCTGGTTTTGGGTTTTGAGTCTGTTGCAAGATCCTACCTCTTCAGTTTATTGGAGCTGAGAAGTTGCTATTTGGCTAGCCCCTTGTTCTTTGGTACTGGCCTATAGTAATGTTTATGACACTCAGCCAATTTCAGTCTTAGTATACAAGTAGAAGAACAGCTGATTAGCACAGTTCCATCATCTTGGCTAAAGTAGTAAAATCAGTAATAACAGTAGCATTAAACACAGCCTAGAAAATGACAAACTGGTATCTATTAATTTTCCACCTTTAACCACATGAACTAGATTTGTGGTCGTAGAACAATGTCTAAAATAAATCAGGTGCTTGTAAGTGTGCCCTCAATATTGTGATTTTACCCTCGGGGGGAAGATTCAAAAGGGATTAGGAGGAAAAAAAATAGAGAAATGGAAAAAGAGGAAGAAATAAGAAGCAAGCCTGGAGGACAGGGGAAGATTACATGTACTTTGGGAAACTGGTAAAGAAGACAGAAGGGAAAGAGAAAAGGAAGAAATAAAAAGAGCAGAACCAAACAATAACAACAAAAAGAAATAAATTTCACACTCATAAAAACAAGAACAAAAGAGGAAAAAAAGCAAAAAACCCCAAAAGCTAGCCACAACAGAAAGAAAAAGAAAGGGAAAAATGGCTGCTCCTAGGCGTGTCTCTGCAATGCGGGATGGACGGAGCAGGCGGTGGGGTGCGTGTTGGTTAATCCAGCAAGCTGTCCCCGCCAGCTCCACGCGCTGTGTGTCCTCTGCCACCTTCGACTCGGCTCCAGCACAGAGAGCCCCCGAAGTTTCTGAGTTCTGAGCTTAGTTGGTCTCTCTGCAAAATGGCGACCAGCCGGTTCCCCTTCCTGGGGGTTGTCTGAAGGCACGTTACTCAGCAGCCCCTGCAGTGCAGGTCCACCCTTCCATCCTGCCGGTGTGTCTTGCCCGGAGGCCGCTGGGGCCGCCAGTAGTCAACGCGCGTCTGCAGGCTGGAGCCGCCTCTCCCAGGCTCCAGCCTGGCTCGGGGGAGTCTCGCCTGCCACCTCCTCCTCCTGGCGCTGAGGTCTCTGGCTCTCCCGGGGACCCTGGGAACCCACTTCCCTCCTTCTCCTCTTCCTGTTGCTGTGTTCCAGCGTCTGGACAGCAGATCTCAGTGAGGCTGCTTCTCTGCTGTTCACTGTCCAGAATCCTTTATTTTCCCTTTGTGTGCTTTAATTTGAATGCTTTCTTTGGACCTTTTGAATTCTCAACTCTTCATTCTGCTTGCCTTGCTCTATTGTTACTCATTTAGTAAGTTCCTGATATCAGGCATTGTAGTCAGCAGTACAAGAGTTTATGTATTTGATTCGTTTTACTTCTTTCAGATACTTCCATCATTTTCACTCTCTCATCCATCTTTTATCATGGTATTCATAGTTGTAAAGATTTTGCTTATTTATCTGGGTGTCTTTTCCATGGGCAATTTTATCTCTTTGACCATTAGTCACTTTTAAAAATTTTCTGCATGCCTAGTGTTTCCTTGCTAGAGATATCATAGTTAATCTTTATAGAGGCTGAAGATTGTTATTTTTTAAAGAATGCAGAATTTAATGTTTGGAGACAGTCAATTGATAAATAGATCACCTTGATACCGTCAAGTCATGTTTTCAGATTTCTTAGGTATGTTCCAGTTTTACCTGACTAATCAGGTTTAAATTTTATTCCTAACACCATGATCTGTGTCCCTAGGATACAACTTCTCTGTGATTCCTCTGAAAGCTGAAGGTTTCACTCACCCCATTTGGCTGTGAACTCAGTTTCTCTTAACATTGCAGCTGCTGACTTTTTGACTCAGCTGTTTTCTGTTGATAGCCTCCGTTACTTATGCCTCTGAACATGCCAGTTTAAGAATTAGCACAGTGGCGTGAACTCACGGAATGTGTACCAGAGCAGGTGGTTATCCTTGAAAGCTCTAGAAGCTCACCATCACTGGACCTGTGAGAGATTTTTACACAAATTTTTGCGGCGGGTTTCTCTCCAGCTCATTTTTTTTCTGGTGCCCTGTCCACCAAAGTCCATTTGCTACTCTGTTCTGTTTTCATCCATGATGACTCCCAGCGTCTGGCTGGACAGCATCATCAGTGTTAAACTAGCAGGATAGGAAATGATGTTTAGTAGTTACCTGTTTGAAGCTGTAAATCGACTGAAAAACACTGGTAAAAATGATTGACTTTAAAGACGTTGAATACTGTATATAAACCTTAGGACCTTCATCATTCTATATAAATATTTAAATTTATTATCAAGCCCATAATAACCTATTGATTTGAGAACTATAGTCATTGACATTGTTTTGTGAGCAACATTGAGAGAGCCCATGCTCTATGTGATTTTATAGGTGAGCAGAAGAAAGTTCATTTCTGTGTTTATTGTGAAATACTGTATTCTTTAAAATGAGTACTTAGCGCATACATCTGATTTACATATGTTAACATATATCTCTATTAGCAGCAGCATTAGCTCACTTTTTTTAGGATATCGCTGTCATATATATGTTTGGAAATATAAAATAGTTTTTTATATTACTTTCCACTAGGAAACCGCCCCTACTCCTAATCCCCCACCTGCAGAAGAAGAGAAAACAGAATCTAATCAGGAAGTTGCTAACCCAGAACACTATATTAAACATCCTCTTCAGAACAGGTAAGCTTTCTGACACCTAAGTATTTTTTGATTTAGGTAGCAAGGTGAATGGAGAACAGAGCAAGTTTGATCAGAAAATTAGATGAGTCTAGTTTCTGATTTACTCAGGTTGAGGGTTCCATTTTCACCTAGATGACTCTTGATCAGCAAATAATTTTATATGTTAATCTTGAGCCTATAAAGAGCTAGATGAGATTGGTTTGAAATTCATCAGCATATTGAGGGTACTTAAAGCCATTCTAGTAAATTCATTCTCTTAAGTAAATGATGCAGGACAAACACCTGAAATTTCAGTATATATAAGGATTTTTTGGATCAGTGAAGATGCATAGCTAGGATATAGATGTAGAGATTAGGGCAGAATAGAACATCATGCAGACAAAATAAATTTTCTTTCTAAAAATAGGGTAGCCAATAGCATATGTGTCAAAAGGGGCGTGCTATATAAAGCAATGTCTTAAAATATCCAGTACGTTGGACAACTTTTTCGAAAGGTGCTTCTTAAGGGAAGGGTTTTTAGTAGAGTACAGGTGATGGAATAGATAGTGGAGCAGGTGAAGAGTGAGTAGGACATAAACATATGTATAAGGGAAGAGCGAGTAACTTGATGTTGGACTGAGAAAGGAGAGAGGTAAGTAATGTGGAAGTTGGAGGCTGGTTGGCTGTATTTAAAAAGACAAATTAGGAAAGGAAAAGAGATATTAAGCCGAAGTTGGTGGCACATGCCTGTAATCCCAGCACTTGGGAGGCTGAGACAGGAGGATCGCCATGATTTCAAGGCCAGCCTAGATTACATGGTGAGATTCTGTCTCCAAAAAAAAAAAAGAAAAAGATACTAAGATGAGTTTTCACAGTTAACAGTGCAGAAGAAAGTTGAGTAGTAGTTCACTCTATGGTTCTTTCCAACATAACCCACTGCTTCCCAGTATATTTATGTTTACTTATTATTTTTCTAGATTATGTAATGAAATTAACTTGATTCCATTATTAGCTGATGTGGGGAGAAAACAGCTCAGAAGCATTGTAAGAACCTTCTTGGTTAATTCTACTGTTTTTCAGGGCAGATCTTTTATTTAGTTTGCTTGAAAGAGCTCACAAGCCTGTTTATAATTTTGTTTCCATTAATTTAAAAATATAAAATTTCCCTTTATGGTCTTAATTTTTTTTTTAAGTAAAAGAAGATGATTTATTTGAGGATGGGAAAGGAGAGATGACAGGCAGCTACTTGAAATGAGTAGGGAGAATTCGAAAGTGAATTGCTCTGTGGTCTTAATGTCGTCATTTTTTCTTTATCATGGTAGGCCTATTGATGTGATAATCCAAATATACTTTATGAAGTTTTTTCATAAGAGGTCCTATAGTTTCAATATCCTTCAATGAGGAACAAATCAGTATAGATGATGGGCCTTGTCATCTAGTAGAACATCAAAGATCAGACAAATCACTAAAGAGTAAAATCCTTTCTTGTAAGACATAAGGCACAGTGCTTTTCTATTGAACAGCAAATTTGTATAGTTCAGTGTTACAGCACCAATATCCTTGAAAGGTTTTATTGTTTTGTGGGTTTTTTGTTTTTGTTTATTTGGGTTTTTTTTGTTTTTTTTTTTTTAGTGGTATCTTATACAAGCTAACTCTGTATACTTGGTAGTTGTCTATAAACCCAGCTTTTGGTGTTGCTGTTGTGGAGAGAAGTAATCAAAGCATGTATCCCTCATCACTTGAAAGAAATCTGAGATTTTTGAGACATTCTACCTTCAGTAAACAAATCCTGAAATGAAGGCTCTGAGGATTTTGACTTCTCTATAAATTCTATTTTTTGTGTAAAATAGCAAATATTTGGAAAACTATTATGTGCTTTTTGATTCAAATTTGGGTAGTTTCTTTATTTACTTTTTGTGTTGTTCCAGAAGTTTTAAATATACACATATGTATTGTATTTTTAAGCAAATCACTCAAGGTATTATTTTTGTTTACATATGCAGATTTTGTCTCATTGTTTTAGCCATGTATTTATATGAATCCAGTCATATGTTTTATCAGGCTTACATTAGTGGGCATATAGTGTACCTGTTTGCAAATAGTGGTGCAATTTACAACCTTAATACATATTTTTGTACTTTTGTGAATATATCTGTAGGATAAAATTCCTAGGACAAAGACTACCCTCTAATAACTTTTGCAGAAACTGCCAAATTACTCTCCTTGATCAATTTAGACTCAGTAGCTGGAGAGGTCCTAATTTCTACGTCCTTATTAACTGGCATTGTTCATCTTTTGCATTGTTGCCAACCAGATTGATCCCAGTCTGATTTGTGAAAAGTTTCTTACTGTTTTTAATTTGCATTTCTTGTACTGAACTTTGAGAAGGTTTTTATTACTATGTTGATCATCTGTGGTTTTATCTGTGGACAGTCCGTTGGGGTTTGTTTGTTTTTTGGTTTGTGGGGATCAAAGTCAGGGCCTTGTGCTTGCTAGGCAAGCGCTGTAGCTCTGAGCTAAATCCCCAACCTGAGTTCTTTTTTCTTTAGGATTATCTTTTCAGGTTTACTTTTAGGCATTGTATTTTAGGTATGTTAATCCATCCAGGGCAGCAGAAGTGGGGATGTGGTAGTTTGAACTAGATTATCTGAATCATGTGTTGTAATATTGTCTATGGATTTATATGTCCCTGCTTTGTCTTATTCCTGGGGATTAAACCTAGAGCCCCAACATGTGCTAGACAAATATTCTACCACTGAGCTACATCCCTAGCCTTCTTCAAAAATTTGTAAATTTTGAGACAAAGTCTCATTAAGGTGCCAAGGTTGACCTCAAACTTGCCGTCCTCCTGCCTCAGCCTCTTCGGAGTTTTTTATTTATTTGTTTTCAGAGCATTTAATTTTGTTTTGAGGTTTCTAGTCCATGTCAGCCTTGAACTCAGTGTGTAGCCCTGCTACCCTCAAGCTGGTATACTTCCTGCCTCAGGCTCACATGTGCTGGGAGAATTCATTATCACCTCAAAATTCATTGGGAAGGTCTTTTTAAGAAGTTGTCATGCTTATAGTAACAAATGAAAGCCTCCCAACGTTATTATTTTTTTTCCTAAAAACTCAAACTTTTAAGCAACAGGCTTACTACTCTGTTCATTTTTCCTCAAAAAAACCCCATGTTTTATCAGTAATTCTTTCAAGTAAAAATGCATGGAAAAGAGTCACTAGTTCTCCTAAAAATTTAGTTGCCTAAACACTGTATTTCGTGCTTTAGAAGTGTTCTACTAATTTTTCTAACAATTTTCACATGCAAAATATGAAAAAGACATGTATATAGATTAAAATTTAATGAAAATATAGTTTTTCTTCCCTCATTAAGGGCATTCTTAAATAAAACTGGGATTATTTTTACTTTGAAGTGATGATAATAAAAGTTACATGAAATAGGTAAAACACTTGAAGTCATAGGTGTAAGAAATGATTTCCTAAACAGAACTACAGTTGCACCAGAAATAACAGCCAAGATCAACAAATAGGATTACATCAAATTTGAAAGCTTCGGCACAACAAAGAAATCAGTAGAGTGAAGAGACAACCTGCGAACTCGGAAAAAATTTTGCCAGCTATTCCTCAGCGGACTATTATCTAGAATATAAAAAGAACTCAAAATAATTAGGCCACCTAAAATGAAAGATGCAATCAAGAAATAGGCATGTGAAGTGAACAAACTCTTCTCAGAGGAAGAAATGTTAAGATTCCATCTGATAATGACTGTCATCTAGAAATCAGAAAAATACAAATGCTGGTGAGGCTTTGGTGAAAAAGGAAGCCTCCTACATTGTTGGTGGAAATGTAAACTAGTATAGCCATTATGGAAATTCCTCAAAGAACTACAGTTAGAAAACCCACATGACCCAGCAATCTGCTGTCTATATCTCTAGTGTAAAGTGCCAAAGAAATCATACTGTAGCAGTCATGCATACCAATGTGTATAGCAGCACAATCAATAATAGCTAAATCTTGGAAGTAGCCTGTATATCCAGCAACAGACAACTGGATAAAGAAAATGTGCCTATATATATAAGTGGAGTACTACTCAGCTGTAATGGACAAATTTGAGACATTTGTAGGAAAATGGATATACTTGGAAAATACAGTGTTGAGTGAAATAAGTCAGACACAGAAGCTTAAATACTGTACTGTAGTGTGCCTCTCATTTGAGGAAGGCAGAGTACAAACAGAGCACAACAAAGGATGGATAGAAGGCAATCTGGGATAAATTTCTTTCAAATAGGATGAGGTCTGAGAGTACATATGGAGAGGGGAAGGGGAAAGAAGTAAAGACATGCCATATCCAGGAACCTAATAAGGCAATGAATATAAGCATTATATGTCATGAACATGAAATAAGATTAATAATATCAACAAGAACTAAAATGGGGGAAGGGGAATGAGAGGGAGGAAGGAGGAAGATGGGGAAGGGTGTTAAACTCCCCACTAGCAAACATGTATTAATAAAAAGATTTGTAGAAAAGATATAAAGGATACAGTGACTACTAGTATAGTTCGGTGTGCCTGGCTTTATTCTTGCTAAAGCATCGACGGATTTACCCAGCATTGATTTTGGGGCACTAAGGCAAAACACTAAAATAATACCTTACCTTTTATGAAAAAAAGGGTCTTGGGATCCTTTTCTTTTTCTTTTCTTTTCCTTTTTTTGAGACAAGGTCTTATGCAGGTAGGCCAGATTGGCCTTGAGCTCTCAGTCTCCTCCTTCAGCCTCTCAGGTGCTGGGCATACAGCTGTGCTATAATGCCAGGCCTATGAGTACAGTTTTCTTTAAAAAAAAAAAAAAAAAAAAGCTGAGTAATTTTAAAAATAGTACTTGGTCTTGCAGATTTTTTTAAAATAATTTTTTCTGCCTCCCCCCCCCCCCCGATAGTGACTTGGCAGATGCAAACAAATTATTCAAGTACATGTTGAAATACATCTCATTTTTATGTCTCACTGGGGCTTACTGGCATTGATCATGGAATTATGAAGTATATATCCAATTTGGAAAGCTTTTCAGACAGTTTTGCTGATGAGAAACGTACTTTCCCTTTCACTTAACCTTTGGTGCATTAGTCCCTTCAGTTGGTTTTAGGAACTCAGAAGCAGCTCAGGTCCCTTATGTAAAATAATATATTTTTTGCATATAGCCTATAACCTCCTCCTTAGTTCATCTCTAGGTTATTTGCAATACCTAGGTTTTTCTGTTGTTATTCTTTTTTTTGTCTCTTGTTTTTCTGAATATTTTCCACCTTTGGTTGGCAGAATCAGGATGTGGAACCTGGGCATATGAAACCCACATGTACCGAGGGCTACCTGTATTATACCTCAGGGATATTGAATTTAATTCTGTTTTTTAACCAAGAACATGTATTGGTACATTGTCCATATATTGATCATATTTATCATGTTTGTTTTGTACCTGTACATGGTGTCTCTTGGTTCTCCCCCCACTTCCCCTCCCCTCCCTTCTGTTCCCTCTATCCCTATTTACAGCAGGTTTATTTACAATTCTCCATGATTTCCCTTTCCCCTTTATTTCTGTTTTTTTCCTTCCTGGTTTTCCCCCTTCCTTCTTTTTAGTACTCCTCTCCTTTGTATATTATCTTCCTTTTATATAATATCTGTTAACACTACTTTGTCCTTATTTTACAGCTATGGTTTCTCATATCAGAGAAACAATTCGATATGTGCTCATGAGTGTCTGATTTATTTCACTTAGTAGTAAATTCTCAAGGAACATCCATTTACATACAGATGACTCTAGTTTATCCTTCTTTATGGCAGTGTAGTACTCCATTGTGTAGAAAAGCCACATCTTCTTCAGCCATTCATTGCTCGTTGGGCATTTGGGTTGTTTCCAAGACCTAGCTATTACAAACTGCGCTGCAATAAATATGGTTGTGCATATATCTCTGTGGTATGACGATTTTAACTCTTCTGGAAAGATCCCCAGTAGGGGAATAGCTGGGTCATTGAATTTAATTCTAAAGGTGAATCATGTTGGGTTGATAACATTTATTGTCAGAGTATTAGAGAAATTAGCATATATGTATCAGATATAGGTATATAAAGTATTATATATTAGGAATAAAACTTTTAATCAAGCTTATACAGTAGTTAAAAATTGGTATACAGTATTTCAGGACATTTTTGGAGCATTATTCAACCCCTTTATTTTCCTAGGTGTGTATTGAATAAATACAGAATTATGCTTAGTAGTTTTGCCTCTCCTTAGCAACTCCCATTTCTTTCTCTTGGCTAATACCTATTTGTTCCTCTTGAAATTGAGTCTTTCTTTCTCTTCCTTACTTTCCTTTATACTTAAGTACTTACACTTTTTTTTTTTCCGTTAAATAACCCTGCTTGCTTATCTGTATCCTAGTACCTACCACCCTGTAATTGTCTCTGCTACATTTCTGTGTAATCTCCCAAGTGATTAGACTCAAGGTCTTAAGGTATAGTGAGGATTCTGTCATGTAGTAGGTCTGAAATGTTGCTCTTTTTTTAAAGTTCTGTTTTGTTTTATATTGTGGTGCAGTGGATTGAACCCAGGGCCTCACACATTCACTGAGCCTACTTACAGCTGAAATGCATGTTTTCTAGATGAAAGAAGTAGAGAAAATTTGTCTCTGTAACAACAACTACTACTTCAAAATTTTATTCTAAATGTTTGCAATAAAATATACGTGACATAAAATTTGCCTTGTTTCTTGTTTTTTGAGACAAAGTCTCACCGTGTAGTCCAAGCTGGTCTTGAACTCACTGTGTAGCCCAGACTGGCTGCAACTCACAGCAGTCCTCCTGCCTCAGTCTCCAGAGTGCTAGAATTATAGGCATGGCCCACCACACCTGATTTGTTAACATATTTAAATTTACAGTTTGGTAATGTTAAATATATTCACATTGTTGTGCAACCAATCTCCAGAACTGTCCTCATCTTATGACAGTAATACTATCTCACCCATTAAACAACTTCTAATCCCTCCTCTTCTGAGCCCCTGGCAATCACGTTGCTCTTTGTATCTGTGAATGTAACTGCTTAGGTACTTCTATAAGTGGAGTTGGTTGAGTTTTTCTGTTTTTGTCACTGGCTTCATCTTGTCTCGAGAATGTCCTTCATCTTTAAGGCTGGTCGATACTCCATTGTGTATGAGTACTGTATTTTGTTCATCTGTTGATTTGGTGATGGATACTTGGATTATGTCTTTCTTTACTTCTGTGAATAATAATTCTGTGAGCATCTGTGTGCACAACTACTTTTTTTCAACTTTTTTTTATTTTTAGGTGGGCACTCTGGTTTTTTAAAAATGATAAAAGTAAAACTTGGCAAGCAAACCTCCGACTGATCTCTAAGTTTGATACTGTTGAAGACTTTTGGGCGTAAGTAACTATTTACTTTAGGATATATATTTGTATTTTTTTTAGTTGCATAGTTTTTCATTTTAGGTCAAATTCACAAAATGAAGAGGTAGGTAAAAATCAGTGAATAGACATCTCCTTACAAGGGTTTGAATTGGTGTTATGCCTCATTAATTTTAGAAACTTTAATCTTGTCAACCTTTAAGCCTGAATATTCTGTATTCCATGTCCTGAGAGACTCATTTTTCCATTGAGAATCCTTTGTTGCCCTAGAGCGTTGAACATCTAGTTGAAACTTGTTCCCTTTTGTGTTTGCCTAGACACATTTGTCTCAGAACTCAGTATTTCAGAACATTACTGGGGTTCTCATTTTTACAAACTCTTTGCAGTGCAATATCTGAAATTTCCCGTGGTAGGGATTTTGAAATATCAAAGGTTGACATAAAAATCCAGAGAATGTCAAGAGAATGACAGTGTCTGTGGTGATAGTTCTTAATTTCACTATACTTTATCATAAACTTTAAGAAGAATGGAAATTTTTGAGATTTTGTTTGCAGTTTAGCTGAAAATTGATATGTAGTCACATATTTGCATGACTTCAAAATCCAATTTAAAATCACAGTCTTTCTCAAGTTTTGATACTGATCTCTAAAAAATTACAGTTTTTATATCTGTACTTTAGAATCATACACGATGAATTAGTGATGCCACTCTTAGGTTTTCATGTAATCCCTGAATGTATTCTGACCACACAAAAGAATAGATTGTGGTCATGAATTTATGTATGCACACTTTCTTAGTGCTTCGCCTGTAATAAATATTCAGTGTTCATTTGCATCATTGGGAAAAAGCATAGATTAAATAAAACTATAAAATTGTAAATTTAACCTCTCTGAGAATTTTTTTTTATTAAAAGCATTATCTTTTTTTAAAATAATAGAATTACTTTTAATAGCTCTGGTTGCCTAGTTCAGGTTATTTTGCTTTCCCTTTCTTCGAAACTTCAAGTGGTTTTTCTTTTCCAATTGCTCTTGATCAAAATTTGAATAACTAGTCTCCATAAAAAGTGCTCTCCAGCCTCCTACAGAAGAAAAATAAATCTTGAACCCTTTCTTTTAATCAGATTTGTGTATGTCTAGTTTTTTCTGGCTTTAACCAGTTTACATAATTACATTTCTAACTTGTCTTCTAATTATAACCTTGCCCTACACTTTACTTGTGTGTAAATAGTATCATTGCTTAGTGGGTTTTTACACCATAATTTAGAGATTTCAAGGAATCCTTCAGCTTTCTATAAATATGTAAGTCATTTCTTAATTTCTTTTTTTTCTAACAAATTTAGTCTAAACCACCAGTGAGTCCTTTGGTTTTTAACCAATTGTGTATTGAATTGAATTGTTAGGATTCATCTGTTTAATGTGCCATTATGAGTTCTCATTTATTTAAATGAGACCTAAGAGCACCATGCAGGACAAAAGAGGCAGCAGAAAGAAGCATGAGTCTTCTACCTTGAGTGCCTTTGAAGAAAGTCACTCTCACGCTGTTCATTTAGTTTTCAGGTGAAAATAATGGTGTTAATGCTACAATTACTGTTAGTGTCCAGCATCCTTTTGATAGTCTCACACTGTCTTAGCTATAGTAGATTATATTAGATGTTTTGTAGTATGTGGTGTGATTAAAGGATGCCAGATTCTTTCTTCAAACTCAGTCTGAAATATTCCTAGTTTGGTTAAAATAGCACCAAGAGAACCTGATTTAGGATAATAGAATCATCCGTGGTTTGCAGGCATATAGTGAAGATATTTTCTACCATCTAATATTGGAGACAGAGCATTCTTATTCTATTGCCAATTTCAATTTTAATTTTTATATTTTGGTGCCGGGAATCGAACTCAGGGCCTTGTGCTTGCAAGGCAAGCACTCTAACCACTGAGCTAAACGCCCAGCCCTAGCCCCAATTTTTAAAACAAGTTTTAAAAGACTTGTTAAGAGACTACAGGAGATCAAATGATCTCATGTTATTTTACTTTAATTTTTGGGAAATAGTTTAATTTTAAAATATTACTATATGTGTGTAGTACATGAAGTTTGCATTTGTCTTAAGGAGTAGATACATGTACAAAACACATTTTGATTCTGTTTTAATCTCCACCCACTTCTCTCCCTCTTCTCTAAATCCTCTTTCCCTATTTTCATTATTGTTGTTATTTTTAGATCACATTTACAACATAAAATGTCTACATTCATTGTGGGTATTTGGTGCATGTATGTGACACATTTTAAATCTTTTTACACCCCCCCAAACCCTTGGTCTCCTGGATATCCCATCCCATTTGGAAAAGATCTAGCTCCCTATTTCCTTCTGTCAGTCCTTTATTTTGCTCTTTATTTGTACTTCGCCTCACTCAAATGAGAGATACCATGCAGTATTTAACTTGGATATCTGATTTATTTCACTTAACATATTTTCCAGGTGTATCCTTTTTCCTACAAATGTCTCAAATTCATCCTTCTTTATAGCTGAGTAGTATTCCATTATGTAAAGATTCATTTTCTCTGTTCGTCTGTTGATGGACATAAAGGCTGCTTCCAGGATTTAGGTGTTATGAATTGTGCTACTGTGAACAGTGGTGTGCTTCCTGTGTATTGCCATAATATGATATCTGTGTATTTAGTAAGATGTGAAATAGTTTAGAAATACAGATTCCACCCTATATGTAAGTGATTATAATCCCACGGGGGAGAGCATAGTCCTGTTTTTTTTTTTGTTTTTTTTTTGTTTTGTTTTTTTTGGTGCTGGGGATCGAACTCAGGGCCTTGTGCTTGCAAAACAAGCACTCTAACCGCTGAGCTAAATCACCAGCCCCTTGTTGTGTTTTTTTTTTTTTTTTTAAATAACTATTGTGCTGGTGAATGACTAACCATTTGTAGTGTTTGGGAACCAATTAGTCTTTTCTACACCTAAATACCTACAAGGATAATGTTCACTGTTTGGGTCATGAAATTGGATAGTCAAATGGCTCATCTTTTTTCCTCTTGGTTTATTTTTTAAAATGTTTGTGAACAAACAAAATTGTTCATTAGCTTCATTAATTTATTTATTTAAACAAGCTCACCTTTATTTTCAGTTTCCTGTATATACATTAAGTATAAATTTAGTTAATATTGTATCAGAATCTTTTTGTCAGAATAAAATAATTTAAAATGGTTATTGAAAATTGTTTTACAAATTATGTCTTGAACTTAATATCTGTTTTGTCTGTTTCAGAAATTAACTCCACAGCAAAACAAACATGCAGACCTTTATCCGTTTATTTTTTTATTACATTTTCTAAAGTTCTTAAACTCTGCATTACGTATTTTTAATTGTCCTTTTCTTTTACCTAGTCTATACAACCATATCCAATTGTCTAGTAATTTAATGCCTGGCTGTGACTACTCACTTTTTAAGGTATGCCCATTCGGTGTTTTCATGTATTTATTCTAGACAGGCTCATTCAGGTGTTCATTGAGAAATCTTGCAGCAAATTTAGGTATAGTTTATACTATGATGTACAGACTGATAAATTGGCTTTACTGGGTTTTAGCATCAGTATATTGGCAGAAAATGTAGAAATTGAGAGTATTAGTGTGCATACATACTGAGATTGATTTGATTATCCAGTTCAGTTCCTTCTTTATTATATTTGAGTAGCCTGAGTTTGTCAGGCGTTCTTCACCAGAGCTGCAGAAGTCCTTGAGGTGTTTATAAATGAACATTGTCAGGTGGTAGGGCTGTGGGGCTTTAGTTAACTTTGAAATTATGTAATTTTTGCATGTATTTTTAGGTATCTAAGTGTATGTAGTTTCTAAAAGGTGTCTACTATTTAGAAAATATAAGAACTCCAAATTAAGTAAAAGATTTGATAGCTAGTAAGTGACAGAGTCAGTACTATAATTTTGGAATCTCATGCCTTTGGCTTTTAAATTCTCTGTATACCTTTGGCTTTTAAGTCCTCTGTGCTTTAAAAAGTATACCAGTGGTAGTTTTATGAGAAATGAAATATAAAAGTTGACAGTGTTGTTGCTTGCTGCTTCTAATTATTGTCTCAAAGAGAGGGTTACAATGTTGTCTAATATTGTTGTATTTACTTTGTAGGATGGTATTGAGCCCATGTGGGAAGATGAGAAAAACAAACGGGGAGGACGATGGCTAATCACATTGAACAAACAGCAGAGACGAAGTGACCTCGATCGCTTTTGGCTAGAGACAGTAAGTTTTAAAATTATAAAGCAATTTTAGAATTCTGACACTTGAGTTATGTTTTATTCCAATTCACTTAATGAGGAGATAAGGATGCCTACACTAGGAAGTATGAATCAGCAATTTTTGCTCAATCATGTGAATCCTGTATACTTTACACACTGGTACAGTGAAACATTTTACCATATTACAAGTCGTACTTAACCCCCATCTTCTACGGTATGCTCACTTGATTATTTCATCAACCTCAAAATTACAGAATTTTACATTTCATCCTGTTTAATTTTTTCATCCCACGACAGCATTGGTATATGTGTACATTTTTCCAGCACAGTGATGCAAACAGCAAAATTGTTGCTTATCACCCTTTACAAGTTGTAACATAGAGAAATTTTGATTTCGCAAGATACATTACATATGAAATAATAGGCATTATTATAGTTAGAGGTTCCAAATCCCAAGCTATTAGGAATAGGATTTCTCTTGTAGTCCTAGCACTTGAGCCAGTGTCTGGCTTGCTTGATTGTTTCTTTCTTTATCTATTTACTTATTTATATTTTTTGATGCTGGAGATTGAACCCAGAGCTTCACTCATGCCAGGGAAGTGCTCTACCAGTGAGCTATAGTTCCAGCCCTTTTTCTTTTGAGACATTCTTGCTGACCTGCCCAGGCTGGCCTCCAGCTCACAGTCTTCCTGCCCTAGTAGCTAGGATTACAGGTTTGTGCCACCACAGCCAGCTTCAAGGTCCAGTTTTATTCTTAGTACTTATTTTAATTATTTTTTTAAAGAAGAGATGTGTTTTAGTCACTTTCTCGTCACTGAGACACTATACCCAACACCCACAGTTTAAAGGAGAAGTTTGTTTTGGCTTGCAGTTCAGTCTGTGGTCAGCCGGCTCCAAAAGAAGCAGCAGCCTGAAGGAAAACTAGCTCATGTCCTGGCTGCCAGGCGGCAGCGAGAAGGAAGAAGCTGGGAAGGGAGGCAGACCCTCCCAGGGCACGTCCCCAGGACCCTGGCTCCTCAGCCAAGCCAGCTGTAATGCCGCACTCCGGTCACCTTTCAGACACAGGAGGCTTTGTGGGTCATTGTAGATCTAAACTGTAATGAGGCTTAATTTTGCTTTTGGAGAAGGTCATCAGTAAGTAGCATTTTAGAATGCCACATTAAAAAGTTAGGACATTTCTGGAGACAGATGACAGTGATGGTTGTACAGCAACATTAAATGTACTTAATGCCTCTGAACTGTATACTTAAAGTTAAAATGGTAAATTTTATGTCTATTTTACCAGATTTAAAAGGCAGCAAGTGTTCTTGCAAAAAAAGAACATAAACCATGGAGAGCTGTTCAGTTATTTCATCAGTATTGTGTACCAGCTATCAGCAGCAGCAGAGCACATGAGTATCAGTGAAATAATGCCACTTCTGTGTGTGGGCATCAATTCCCCAATTTGCTATAAAAGTTAAAACAACCAAATTTTTTTTTAACAGTCAAGACAAGTGGCATACACCTATAATCCCAGCACTCAGGAGGCTGAGGCAGGAGGATCACCATGAGTTTGAGGCCAGTGTGAGCTACACAGTGAGTTTAAGGATAGCCTGAGTTACATAGCAAGACCCTGTCTCAAAAAAAAAGTCAAGGCAAAGCTGGGTGTAGTGGCACATGCCTGTGATTCCACCACTTGGGAGGCTGAGGCAGGAGGATCTCTTGAGTTCAAGGCCATCCTGAGCCACATAGTGAGACCCTGTCTCGAAAGAGGGGTGGAGTGGGGGGGAGAAGGAAGGAGAAAGAAGAGAGAAAGAAAAGAAAGAAAGCCAGCCAGCCAAGGCAAAGAACTATTTACATAAATAAAATTTAGACATTAAAAAGTCAACTCATGATTTAAAAGCTAATTTTAGTTTTACATATGTCTTAATTACTTTCCTCCTTGCTGGAGCACAATACTGAACTTCCACAACTTAAAGTAGGAGAAGTGTATTTTGGCTCACATTTTGGAAATTTCAGTTCTCACATAGTTGCAGGCTCAGGGCAGAGAGGGTATGGCAGGCCTGAGGCCCGCAGAGTGAAGGCAGGAGCCAGGGAGTCATCCCTTCCAGGCCACACTCCTAGCAACCTGCCCCTTAGGACCAGATCTCACCACCTAAAAGCAAGTGAGTTGCAAGCTCCGTGACTTGATCACCTCTTGAAAGCCATGCCTATGTGTGCCTTTGGCTCCTGGAGACTTGTAGTTGTAAACCATGACAGTATGCAAATATAAAAGAGACATCTGCTATCTAGAAAGTGGTTCATAATTTTCCAGTATAATTTGGAGGGTTTCTTTCTTTCTGTTTTGAAGCTGCTGTGCCTTATTGGAGAATCATTTGATGACTATAGCGATGATGTATGTGGAGCTGTTGTTAATGTTAGAGCTAAAGGTGACAAGATAGCAATATGGACTACTGAATGTGAAAATAGAGAGGCTGTTCAACATATAGGGTAAGTTTTTGCTCTTTGCCTTCTTTCACAACATTAAGAACCAGAAGTTATCTTGTTGGTAGCTTTAGAAATACTTGGATTTGTAACCATTATTTTCTTCGTATTGTTTTCAAGAAAACTTCTATAATGTCGAACTCCTCTGGTGGTGCTCATTGTCTTGTTCATATTGTTTCAATTTCTGTAAAATTGCTATTTCATACCACTGGAGTATATAATCAGTAGAGCACCTACTTTGGCATATTTAGCATGTTACTCATTTATTAAATGAGAATCTAAGTATTTTCCCCAACTTTGAAAAGAATGAATTATAAAACTCATAATAATTCCATGAGTATTGCCACTTGATACAGCAGATGTCTTTTCAGCATTTAGGTATATTACATAGAATTGTTGTTGGCATTTAATATATCTTGTTTTTACTCCCACATTTAAAACCCACATGTGTAGGTTTTTGTATCTTTGTTGTGGAGAATTTTATTCTTTGAAAAAAATGCCTTGTCATTTTTATCCAGATGTCAGTGTAAGCTAGGATTTTCTTTTTATTGGATATAAATTAGTAAATTTAGACATTAATTTTATGTTACCCATAGGTTACAAGTGTTTGGTTTGACCCTTTGTGTGATATTTCAAACATTATGAATTCTGCGAAATTCCTTTCCACATCAAAAAGGTTAGGGGTTTCCCAGGTTTCATTCTATATGGGATTTCTATGAGATAATAATTGATCAGCCATCATATTCATGATCTTTCAGTCATAATTTGTGTTAATATTACATATTTCTTTGAAATCTCTATAAAAACATTTGACTTCAGTTTTTTCGAGGTAGGGTTTTTTTTAACCTGTCTACTTTACATGTTTCAGTGCATTTGCTTTTTGACTTTTTTTTTTTTTTTATGTTTTTGGTGTTTTTGAGACAGGGACTCCTTATGTAGTTTAGGCTGACCTTGAACTCACTATGTAACCCAGGCTGTAAGTGATCCTCTTGCCTCAGCCTCCCTAGTGCTGGGATTACAGGTGTGCACCATCATGCACAGCAATAAAAATTATTTTTTAAATACACTATTTGGAGGAAGTTAGTAGACTGTCTTGTGGAGGGTGGAGTATGAAAAAGCTATCCTGCTGTCATTGTTAGGTGAATGAGCTCCATGAAAATGTGTATTTCTTCATTTGGTTTTACTGCTTATTTTTAAATTTCGCTTTTCTTTTTCCCCTGAGATCAAAGATTCTAGTTACTAAGGTGACATGAAGCTCTCTGTGACCTTTCCCTAGGACCTTGTCAGCCTTATCTCATATTCCACTTAAGATTCTGGCCACAGCTCATTTTTATTTCTCAGCCTTGAGATGTGCTTCATTCTCTTAACATTACAGTTTTGACCTCGTAACTTTTAAAGAGGAGCTTTCTGTAATATTGCAGATGAGATTAGATCCTCCAGTTTATGCAGTATCACAGCTCTTGTATTTAATCCTGTTGCCACATTTTCTTACAGTAGTCACATCTTTTAAGAAAATAGAGCTGTAAACTTATAGTGCATAAGGTAGAAACTATGTATGTCCTAAGTTACCCTGAAAATATTGTGAACATTCCCTCAAAGTAGTTAGTTTTCGTGTGTTCAAACTTGTCAGTATTAGGAATGATTAATGTAATTGTGTGTCAATATACAGTATTTTTAGGATTCATATGTAAAATGTAACATTTTAGATCAAAGAATAAAAACAGATGGGCACATGCTACTTATTTTTATGTTATGCATGCATGTGGTACAGCTTTATCATATGTATTTGTAATTGATTTTGTTTTCCCTGCTGGATTATACATGCCATAAGCTCAAGGACTGTCCCTGCTTGGCCCACTATGGATTTAGTAGTAATTATCAGACTTGACACATACCTGATTGGATCTCAGATATTTGTTATGTGATTTAAGTTGTTGTGAAAATAAAGGGTAAATTACACTAGAAGGAAAAGGGTTGTAATTTTACTCTCAAGTATAGGTATTTTCTTATATAAAGACTAATACTGGTGAGTTTTTACAATTATTTTTTGATAAATAAAAATTAATATCCACTTCTGTCTTCTAGGAGAGTATACAAGGAAAGGTTAGGACTTCCTCCAAAGATAGTGATTGGTTATCAGTCCCATGCTGACACAGCTACTAAGAGCGGCTCCACCACTAAAAATAGGTTTGTTGTTTAAGAAGACACCTTCTGAGTATTCTCATAGGAGACTGCGTCAAGCAATCGAGATTTGGGAGCTGAACCAAAGCCTCTTCAAAAGCAGAGTGGACTGCATTTAAATTTGATTCCATCTAAATGTTGCTAAGATATAAGAGAAGTCTCATTCACCTTTGTCTTGTACTTCTGTTACTTCATGGGCTTTCTTTTTCTTTCTTTCTTTCTTTCTTTCTTTCTTTCTTTCTTTCTTTCTTTCTTTCTTTCTTTTTTGTTATTTTTTAAAATTTTTACTAGAGTATCCACTATCCCAATCAAAGAATTACAGTACACATCACCCCCAGAATCCATAAATGTGTTCCTGGTCCACTCTGTAATAGCTTAGAATTACCATTACAAACACATTTTACCCATTCACATTATTCAGAAAGGAGCTTGTATTTCTATACCTTAACAGGAAAAAAAATGTTATGTTCCATTGTATGCAGGAGCATATTTTGCTGGTTTGAAAGAGTATAATGCATACAGTTTTCTAGCAATTTTCTTCTTTCTTTTTACAGCATTATCTTTGCTGTACTCTTGCTGATGGCTGCTAGACTTTAATTTATTTGTTTCCCTACTTGATAACATTAGTGATTCTGATTTCAGGTTTTCATTTGTTTTGCTTTTGTTTTTTCCTTATGTAACATTGGTAAAGGATCCAGGAATATGACACAAGGGTGGAATAAACATTAATTTTGTGCATTCTTCAGTAATTTTTTTTTTAAAACTACAAAGCTTTGCTACAAATTTATGCATTCATTCAAATCAGTGATCTATGTTTGTGTGATTTCCTAAACACAATTGTGGATTATAAAAAAATGTAACATCATAATTACATTCCTAACTAGAATTAGTATGTCTGTTTTGTATTTTTATGCTGTATTTTAATACTTTGTATTACTTAGGTTATTTTGCTTTGGTTAAAAATGGCTCAAGTAGAAAAGCGGTCCCATTCGTATTAAGACAGTGTACAAAACTGTAAATAAAATGTGTACAGTGAATTGTCTTTTAGACATCTAGATTTGTCCTTTTATTTCTCCATCTCTGTAGAAGGAATTTGTATTTTTTATTGCGAGGCAGTCTCTATTGTGTCTTCTCTTGCAGTGTCTTCCACATGAACAGCGTACATTTGGAGCACTAGTTTATTATGTTTGCTACAATTTTTAATAAATTGAATAGGTAGTATATGTATGAAATTAAACTGATGTGGCTATCTTTGTTTTAATAAAGTAAGGCACAGCTCTTCAGTATTAGGTAAACGTGTACTTCCGATGTGTTAAAATTTATGAGAATTGGGATTTTGGTGTATCACCATGTGGTTGATAGTAACAGGTTGTAAAACTTAGTTGCTGAGTTGAGATGTTTGTATGTAAGTGTCAGAATGATAGCACAGGGAAAGAAACAAGTGGGGGGCATATACATTAAGACTTTTATTAGTGTTATTTAAACAGAATGGAATAAACAACTTATTAAGGTGTTCATATTGGTGAATTGTATGGTCAATTGTAGTATGGTTTTCTGTAAACTTGAAAACTTGATATACTCTTTGTAGCGTATCATTTGAAAACAAACTTGAAAATTTTGTCTCTCATATGTAATGTATAGTTCAGACCCTGTGAAATAAGCTGCAGCTCTCATAGAATAAAGGGTAAGCTGAACCATAGGTAGCATAATGGAAATCTTTAGTTGAGAAAAATTGCAGGGGTGGTTATGAATTGATCATATTCAAACTAATAATCTTAAGAAAGATCCTTGTAAAATAAACATGAAATTGTTTGGTTTTATTATAGAAATTTAGTTTTCTTTTGGGGTGTGTTGTGGTGGGGATCAAACTCAGGGCCTTGTACTTGCTAGGCAAGCGCCCTATCAGTAAACTAAATCCCCAACCTGTAAAATAGTTTTTAAAGGCTATCATAGATCACTCCTTGGGTACTGTCAAGACCACAAACACCTCTTGTTCAGTATTCTAGAAATATGGGATCTTTTGTGTATAATCTCAGCGCTCTGTACCAAATGTTTGTTCTAAGTTTGGCTGATTCAGGTCAACTGGTTTATTGTCTGTTGATATGTATGATTATGAGCAGAGCTTGCAAAGTACTGGTGGTCTGTTGGCCATGAGTGGGACTGGAGTCTATTAGAAATTAATGTTCTCATTTCCTTAATCTAAAATGCAGTTTAAAGTCACAGTTTTACTTTAAATCCGTTTCCCAGGATGAACAGGGATGGTAAATTACTCTGAATCACTTTTGGCATTTGCCCGTTAGACATCACAGCAAATTTCAACTTTGCATAACCATACTATATTATTCTCTCCTCCCTGTCCTACAGGATATTATATATTTTTATAGTAGGAAATTGAAAAACTCTTTAATTGATGAATAGTAATTCATTATTTAATGAACGTAATGTTAATTATACCAGTTCTATAGAAGGATGTGATGCATCTTAGAATTTAATAATTACAGCACTTCCTGTACTAATTTCTGTGCCAGGCAGTGTTCAGTCGTTTTACATGTACATTAACTTACATAATAATCCTTTGATATGTAGATGCCATTACCTCCATTTCACAAATGAAACATAAGCATTAAAGATGTAAATATCTTTATAGCTTATGTCAGGTGTAAAGTGTGAATTTGAATCATGGAAATTGGATTCCACAAATCCTAAATCACAGTGTCCTCTCTCAATAGAGTCAGTCCTATCTAATAGGCTATATATAGTAAATCACATGAGATTGTAGTCAGTTTCTAGGCCAGGTATATAAACATCTCTCCATTTTACCTCTTTGATAAGGAAGCCAATGATGAAAATTGTTTCCCAAACTTAACTCTGTTACCAGCCAGCTAATGTAGTCTGTTGGAGGAGTTTTGAGAACATAGAAGCAAAAATATAGGATGTGACAGGAGTGTATCATATTTTTATATGCTATTTTAAGTGTATCCTAGGTTGTCTTCTAAGGTAAATGGCAAAGCAAAATGTTGAAATTGATAGAAGTTGATTCTTAAATGCTTAAGTTGCATTCAAAATGATAAATTTAGTAAGGCATTGTGGCAGTGCAATGTTTTACATTTTAAAATTAAAATAAGCTAATGACAAGTCTGTTACCTTTTATCTGTAATTATTTCTTAGTGGCTGTCTTCATTATTGAGTAATGAAAAAAATAAAAACCCTAAATTTTCTCAGTGGACATCCAACCCTCCATACAAATTCAAGATTTTAGGTCGGGTTGACACTGAAAAACCTGTTCACTGTGTCTTGGGCTCTCTTCAGAAATTTTGTATAGAATTTCTGTATTGCAACATTAAAGAATGGGTCATTTTTCTAGTGATTTAAAAATTATGTATTTTACAAAACTATCTTTGGCGTTGCAGGGGTTAAGACTGGTCCTTCATCACAGAAGTTTTGACAAATGCTCCTCCTGGGTCACTTTGCTGAATAGCACAGGCTGCCTTATTTACCCATTCTTCCTGACTAGGTCCATTATGTGTACTCTCCACGTGTCATTTACAAATAATTTTGGCATCAAAATTTTGTTTCTGTTTTGTAATATCTTAATATCCTATCATTTCCTGCTTACTTTGAATTCCGAAGTAGACATTAGCCTTCCTACTGCTTTGGGTAGTTTTAGATTTTTTAAAAAATTTTTTTAGATTTTTTTAAAAATTGTTGTGATTTCTTTTCTTTTTGTTTCCACTGGGAGAAGCAAAAGAGTAAATTGTAGTCATCTGATCACATGAAATTCAGAAGAACCAATTCTTCACATACCTATTTAGTCCTTTTTTCCTCTACTTCAGATCTTACAGTTTTGCACAGAAGTCACGTTCCTGTGGCCTTTTCAGATAACATTTTATATGTATAGCACTTTACTCCTGGTGCTGAGCATATAGCTAGAACAAAATGGACTGGACATGCAAGAAATTTTAAAAGCAGACATTCAAAATCAGTGTATCCTCATACATATCTACAAATAGCTTTTGTTATTGAAATAGAACGAGAACTTTTATTCCTAAGGCTTACATAGTCTAGAGGTAAGTATAAAAAGAGGGTAGTTGTGCTGAAGATTGAGCATTAACATTGAGTTGTTAAATGGATCACATAGGAGAACTCCAGTAAACCTGCGCATATAAGTTGTAGATTTTGTAAGACCTAGTTTCTATTATGTGTGATTGAGCAAATAAATTTTTGTGCTTCTTTTTTGATTACATGATAGCACTTTTAAAGGTTTTCCCATTTTTTAAACTTACTTTTTAGTATATTGTAGTATTTCAATGTAATTTTCTCCATACTGGTGTGGTTTAAAAGGTAGCAGCCCCTTCCTAAAATACAGATCCATAATTTTTTCTTTAATATTTGCCGAACATTACACATGCATATTTTTTTGTTCCTCCCTACAAAGAGTAGAAAGTGAACAATTGCTGTCTCCTTCAATCACATTTTTCTTTATGGTACCACTCAACTCTTTTTAAAATGTCTAAAAATTTTCTACACATAAACCAGATGTGTATGTATGCATTTATGTAGCTTTTTCTTTGGATATGGAAATTGTCTTACTAGCATTTCATCATGTAATAATTTTGGGCCATGTTACATAGTAGCACATGTGCAGTACAGTGTTTTTATTACTTTATGTTCCATTCTGTGGATGCGCCCTTTGCTAGACTGCCTTATCTGTTTGTTCATCCATTTTTTGGCATTTTTGCTTTTACAGATTCCTCTTTGTGAAGTTGTTGTTGAATCTTTGTATACTAAGTATAATGAAGACAGTTTGCTTTTCTGAAGCAGTACTAAGCAGTACTCTTCTCTGCCACACAGACCGTCATCTGTTTCGTTTTTATGTGCTACAAAGCAGCTTTGTGAGTTTTGTAGTTTTGGTACTTTGATGTATTTCTGATTGGTTTTTAGCTTCTTTATTCTAATGAGCCAACATTGTTATAAATAAAAGTCAGGTAGTTTTTTGTTAGATTGAACATTGTCTCAAAAACAGGTAATGAACTAGTATGTGTTTTCATTTTAGACCTGTAAGTGCTGAAAAAGCTTGAACGAAATAGGGCTCTTGGACCTAGTTTCATTTTTAACCCTTACAACTAATTTCACAGTTTACTAGAAGAGAGCATTTCCCAGATATACCTCTGTTATAATCAGTTTCCTTTTGGCATTTAATTTGTTTTTGAGGGGCTCTTGCCTGCCCTCCCTCTCTCATCTTTAATTTTTGACTCAGCTTTGAGTGATTTGTGTATGATGTGTGACAAGTTTTGGTGTGTAGGATATGCCTTAGGCCGTGCAAGACAGGAGATTTCGTGTTTTGCATTGTCAGTTTTAGACAAATTGTTAAGCATATTGTGTATACCTCTAGGGCCCTTCCTGCATTCTTGTATAGCCTTTTAGATAATAAACATGGTTAAATATTGCAGTGTCCTGCACTTTTGCACTCACAATAGCTTTGTAGTTGTGCTAAAATGATAGGTAAGATAATCATAATTTATTATTTCCATGACTTTTCTTTCAGAAAACTATTTACCTTCTCTTAATTTTTTGTTTTTAAATGTTTTCTATTTTCAAATATTGCTATCCTCTATTATCTCTACTACCCTTGGATTATCCATCCTGACACTACTTGTGCAGGAATTTCCAAGTCTATGTCCTTATGCACTTGACAGTCCTGTTAGGTCTATTTCTCCTTGCCTACTATTTTACGGTCTACTACAAAGTATAGCCAATGCCCATGTCTGTTGTGTGAGTGATGTTTTACTGACACATGGCCTCACCCATTTATGTACATGTCTACAGCTGTTTGCCACAGTGCAGAGTTGGCTAATTGTGATAGATGGGCCACAAAGCTTAAGATGTTTACTATGCTTTTTTTAAAAAGCTTTTTTGTACTTACTGTAAGTGTTCTATACTGATGTTTTTTGCAAAACACAAATACCCAAGGCTGTGGGTGTGCCTCAATGAGAAACCCTAGGTTCAATCCTCAGCACTTAAAAAAAAAAAAGAATCATCTTTCCCATTTTCAGTTCCAGCAAAGCCCACGTAAATAAAAAATACATTCATGGAAAACCGAATGGGTTGTCTTGCCACATGGTTTTATCTGCTAAATAAGACATTTGTCAAAAGTAGTAGTGCTGATTTTACATAGGTAGATTCTCTGTGGATTATAGGGGTTTTGTCTGTCTTCATTTTGTTTTTAGTGGGGTGGAGAAGCAATGATTACACTGGAAAACTACTTGCCAATTTAAGATCATGTAGTTCATGGCAGTAAGCCTGTGTCATCTGTAATAAAATGAATAGTTTTGTACAGAAGGATCTATATCCACCATGTTTTAAGTGTGATACCAATTTCTTTCAAATTAAAAAGGTGGAGGAAATGTGCACATCCATTTTTTATCCCTCAAGAATTCTGATCCCCTAGAACAAGTTTCTTAATTACTCAGTCTCCTACAAGTAACAAAGAGTAGGTTCACTAGCCAGACAGCTATTGAGCATGTTACATGTTGAATAGACAGAAAACAATACGGTTCTATCCTCATGCTAAGTCTTTGTAATAGGTCAAAATCTTAATTGAGACAGGATCTTGCTATGCAGTAGTTCAGGCTGGCCTTAAATTCACAGTGCCCCAGACCTCAGTCTCCCAAGTGCTGGAACTACGTGTGTACATGTCTACCATGTATCCCCACGCCTGGTATGTGCCACCACACCTGACCCATACACCTGGCCCAGGCAGTCTTAAGTTCTGGTTAACACTAATAACAAAGTAGAACAAAAATTCTTTGCTAATGAAGCTTTTGTTTGAATGGATTTGTAGATTTATTTCCCCTGTATTTCTAAGAGTTTTTGCCTTATAAAATGTAATTTGACGCTGAAAGATTTTTGTTAAGTGCTTATTTCATACATTGGAGTAATTTCTCCATTGCAGTAGATAGTGCTAGTATTAACGTCCCTGAACTCCCCTCTAGAAACTATTGCTTTCCCTGACCCCTACAGTCCATATGGCTTTAGTATAGATTACAATTTTAAATGGATAGGTTGTGCTTTGATCAGTAGATAGGATTCTATGTGAAGTGCAGATATATTAGCTTTCCATGTTAACATAATTTCACTTAACAAAATAATATAAAGAATCTCAATGTATACTTCATTTATATTGATCAAATATTAGCATTTTACTATTTACAGTACTTTGTTTTTTGTTGTTGATTTTTTGTTTTTTGAGAGAGAGTCTCGCTATATAGTTCAGGCTGGCCTTGTATTCACTATTAGCTCAGGCTGGCCTTAAATTTGTAGCAGTCCTCCTGCCTCAGCCCCCGGAGTGCTGGGATCACAAGCGTGATCACCACGCCCGGCAGTACTTTTTTGAGGGAGGTCAGGGCCTTACGCTTGCTAGCACTCTACCACTTGAGCTAAATTCCCAACCCAGTAAGTTTCTTACTCTAAAAATGTTTTCTCAATCTTTTGAGAGTATACTGATGGTCCTTTAGCCCTAAATATTTCAGTGTTTTTCTGGTAATCTTTCATTGTGTTTCCTAAAAGCAAAGATTTCTTTTTCAGTACTGTGGGATTGAGTTTAGTGGTACTCTACCACTAAACTGCATTCCCCAGCCCTTTTTTATCTTTGCTTGTTTTTGAGACAGGATCTTGCTGAGTTGCCCAGGTGGGACTCAAATTTGCGATCTTCCTGCTTCAGTCTCCCTGAGTGCTGGGATTACTAGCAGGTGCCACCACATCCAGCTCAAGGACATTTTCTTAGAGTACAGTCGTCAAAACTGGCGTTAGCATTGACACATTAGTATAATCTGTAGGGCAGGCTCAGGTTTCAGTTTTATTCAGCTGTTGATAATTGTCATTACGTTGGCCTTCAAATTGCCTTTGATTTGGCCACAGTGAGGCCCATGAAGTTGGCTCTTTGTTTTTGCGATATATTCAGCATCACTCTTTGAGTGGAATTCACTTTTAAGTCCAAATAGTTTTCCTATGTTTATTTCCTATGTTCATCTTGTACTTTTCCTTCTCCACCCCTGGAATCAATCATTCTTCCATGTATCATGATTCTTTTAGTGGAGAATTGGATTTTAGTTACCAAGATCTGGACAGCTGATACGCTGCCAGTGTCATTAGTTTTAAGTTCTCACAGCAAACAGCTAGAAAATACATATGTGTACTTACCCACACACATTTCTATTTCTATAACCCTTTATACATCATGCCTTAAACCCATGCATTCACCTTGAACATTCCAGTCCAACATCACAGGAGTCTTCCCTTCTCACTTTTCATACATGTCACTTCATTCTGCATACAGTGAGATACAGGGTAGCATGAACTCCATCGTAATTACATATTTGTTCAGTCTTACGCAGAAAATAGTGTTACACTTTACTTGAGGAATCTTCTAGCCTCTGCCTCCTGAGTGCTGAGATTGCAGGCATGTGTCACCATGCCTGGCCCTCAACCATATTATTAATGAGCATTATTTGTTTCTAGAGTTTTTCCACTCTAATTAGTGCCATTATAAAGATTCTTTTTTCTTTTACATAATTCCTTGTATTTTGAAGATTTATTTGATTATAAATATGCTGACCCACATAAAGGGAATATTGTCATACATGTGTATAATTTTATACAAACTCAGATGCCACTATAAATCCACATATCTCACAAGTATTGTTGTGTTCCATTTTATTAGTATCTTTACTAGCAATAGGTGTTCACTCATATTTGTCCAGTCAACAAATACTTGTCTGGCACATGATGCCAGAGTGAAAAATTTCCTCATAGAGTTTAGAGTCTATCTGAGGAAATATAATAATTGTATAAATACAATGTTTGTTCATTGCCTGTTATAAAAAATAGAAAAGTGTGAACAATATTGTATAAATAATAGGTAATGAGTGTTGTGAAGGCAAATGAAATAGAGTAAGCAGGTGGAAGATCAGAGACAGGAGAGCTATGTTACATTGGGTGACCAGAGCAAATTTATGCATAGCTGACATCTGGGCAAAGGCCTGAACTGAGGAGCAAGTTAGAATAATACCTAAGAGAAGAGTGTTTTGGGCAGATGCCACAGTGCTTTGTGTGAACATCATTAGCTGGACCACTAAGCAAGGTAAAGCAAGGAGGGCAAAGGGAATGGAGTGAGGTCAGATGCAGAGCAGGCCTGTTGGCTGTAATAAGAGCTTTAGTAAGGTGTTCATTAATGCTCTTAGTTCTTGACAGTATAATGGATGTTAGATAATATGCCATTACTTAATTTATATATGTATTATTTTTATATTTATCTGTATAGAAGTATTTTGAACATCTTTTCATGTAATACATGCATGTATTTAGTATTATTTAGTATTAGTATTCTTTTGCATATTTATATCGTTAGCCTATTTTTCTGTCAGGTTGATTTTTTTACTATTGTTTCCTAAGTTATAGTATATTTTCCTCATCTACAAACTTTTTTGAACTCCAATATATGTATGTTGTTTATACAGGTTTATGACCATTTTATCTGCATGAGTTGCTACTTTTTATTTATGTGATATCTCTCTTTCTGATAATGGCTTTGTAATTTTATATGCACGTTGGCTGAGAGTAGCAAAGAGAAAAGGTTATGCCACTTAGCAGTGTGATTTTGGGTACATTTCTTAACCTCTGTGAATCATTCCTCATCTGTGAAATGTGGATTGTAGCAATCTCGACCTCATTCCATTGTTATAAAGATTGAGAGGTATTTCTAAAATGCTCAGGACAGTGCCTGGCACATTATATTGTGCAAGTGTGTCACCCATTGAAAATATCCTTCACTTGTTGAGTGAAAAAAAATCCAGATAGGTAAATATTCAAAGACAATAAGCCACCTGTACCAACTTAGCAAAATACAGTACTCAAGAAAGGACCCAAACTTGAACAAGAAAGGCACTAAACTAATTTTTCTTTGTAGTGTTGAGAGTTTTTTGTTCTTGTTTTTGTTTTGTGGAGTGAAAGGGAAGTGATTGTTCTTTTTCTTTTTCTCACACTTTTTTTCTCTATAGCAGCTTTTATTATTTTATTGGAATATAGACCGTATATTTTATAGAGTCTATACATATATATATATATATATATATATATATATATATATATATATATATATATATATATACACTCTATAAATATACGTATAGAGTGTATATTTTATCTGATTCTAGCTGAGACTCCATGGACCCCTTCAATCTATAGTATACATTTCCTTTCTCTTTAACTTCTGGCACTCCTGTGACTTGCTTTCTTTCTGTTTTTCTCTCTCTCTCTCTCTCTTTCTTTCTCTTTCACTGTCTCTCTTTCTTTAAAGAGAAATGTCCTTGGACCTGTCATAGGCACTTTTCATCTTTTCTCTCATCCTTTTGCATGTTGCATGAATGTTTTGAGATAGGCTTTAACTTGGCCTTCAACAAACAAATCTAAATAGTGATCTTTTTCTCTTCTTTGTTTTATCTATTAACGTTTTAAGTTTAAAACTCATGGGTTGTGATTTGTAATCAAATGTCTTTAAGTGTGTGTCCTTCAGTGGTTTTGTTTCAGGAGGTGGTAGTGGTTCTAGATGTTCTGCTTGTTCCTCCTCACTCTGGCTGCTGGTTTAGGGACTTTGTCTTCCTTTGCCTCTGACTCTAGTCTTGCTCAAAGTTGAAGCCATGCTGCATACCTCTGGTACAACTCCACTAGTTCTGAGAGGCATATTGTGTTCTGTCTCATGACCCTTTGGGGCCCTAACAACAGGGGGTTATCCACAGTTGTGAATGATCTGTTCTCTTGACCCCTCAGATCTGGAGGACAGGAAGGATTCAGTCGGTCTGTTGATTCCCCATTGATCCCCAAGGACCAGAGATGCACAAAGGAATGTTCTTGGGGCCCAGTGTGATGTTACATCAGTAACTTCTGTCCTTATCCTAAGGCTCTTGCTCTTCTACAGGTCCCCAAGTCTTCACTTGGCCTGGAAAGGAGAGTCCTTGGTTCCCTGTACCCAAAGAGATCTAAACAGACTAAGCTTTAGCTCAGACACTCCATTCCTGTTTGAGAAAAGTGCTTGTGATTTGCGTGGATGTTGAGCCAGTTGCATAGCAAGCATAGACTCACACTGCCATTTTCTCAGAAATCTAATCTTGAGTTCTTTTTGGATCGTATGGTGGACATCTCTATATGACTTTTCCAAGAAATATTCATTTTTATTTTTTAACCAAGAACATGTACTGGTACATTATCCATATATTGATCACATTTAACATGTTTGTTTTGTACCTGTACATGGTGTCTCTTGGTTCTCTCCCCTCTACCCTCCCCTCCCTTCTGTTCCCTCCATCCCTATTTACAGCAGGTTTATTTACAATTCTCCATGATTTCCCTTTCCCCTTTCCGTTTTTTCCCTTCCTGCTTTTCCCCCTTCCCTCTTTCTGGTACTCCTCTCCTTTGTATATTATCTTCCTTTTATGTAATATCCATTACACTACTTTGTCCTTACAAGAAATATTCATTATATATAATTTCTCAGCCTTTGAATGTCTGAAATTATCTTTTGTTTTTGTTACATGTTTCTTTTTTATTTGGAGGGGGTTCTGGGGATCAAACTCAGGGCCTTGTGCTTGCTAGGCAAGCACTCTAACCACTGAGCTAAATCCCCAACCCCTGTTTTTCCTACATGTTAAAGGAAATTTTGAATAACTATAAAATGGCGTAACATTCTTAGGTTACAATGTTTTGTTTTGTTTTTGGAACTTTGTATTGCTTAGTTATTTTGGGCATTTAAAATTGCAGTCAGGCCTACCCTTCATGTTTGTTTAAAGTCTTGTCTTTTTATAGTTTAATCAGTCTAAGAAACTAAATACTGTAAGTTCCATTTTCTTATCTTGGTAAATAGATTTTTATTACAATATTAAAAAAGATGTGTGGCATTATGGTTTTTATATGCCAGAGTGCAAAATACCAGATGACTGAATTTAATTGTTGTTCATATCTGGGTGTTCAATAGCAATGCTTGGGTGAGTGATAAAGACATATCTTTAATGTTTCTGTTCCTTTTGTTCAGATCTCTCAGAATCCTACTTGTTTTTATCTACTCCTTATATATTTAGCTATTCCATTGATTATGTCCCTTCTTATCTTTTCAAATATTTATCCTGAAGGAACTTTCTCAAGTTTGTCTTACCTTCATTCTAGCAAAATTATGAAATTCATTCTAATAAGAATTTTCTCATAATTTGTTTTCTGTTAGCAATAATATAAAAATAAAACATGTTTATATTAATATATTTTATCAAAAATATAAATTATTAAAATTATTTTCTTGGTTTTAAAAAGTCTTAAATTTTTAAAATTATTTGTTAGAATTAAATATGAATATAATACTGTCAATTAAATAAAATTTTAAATAAGAATTTTTTTGAAACAATGAGATTTCAGAGTTCATTAAATGAAATTATTAAATGATTTATATAAATAAAACTATGTGTTTTTAATGGTCAAAGTTTATTTTAACTGTTAATGTAAAGAATCAGCATCACACTTTGTATATTACTTCTGTAAGTACACACAGCATTGTTTGTGTTTTGCGACAGGGTCTCGCCTTGTAGCTCAGGCTGCCTTAACCTCACTGTGCAGCCCAGGCCAGCCTTCCACTTGCAGCAGTGCTCCTGCCTCAGCCTCCCCAAGTGCTGGGATTACAGGCCTGCACCACTATACAAAAATTTAAGAATAATATTTAGTATTGCAAAGTGTTGAACCTTGGGTACCGGACACAAATACTTCACTATATTTCTTTTTAAAATCTAGCTTTATTTAATCTCTTTTAACCTGGAATAGGACTGGTACTTTTCCTTCTAGACATTGCCTATTTAAGGAAATCAGATGGATCGTCTTATAAGATGGTCTATATCCTGAATTTGTCTGATGGTTTAACTTGTTCTTCTGTGCTCAACTGATTTATTTTCACAGACTGGAAGTTTAGCCTAAGGCGTGACTAGAATCACGTGACACTGTCAGAGGGCTCCGTGGCTGGTGCCCTGCATGTCAGGTAAAGCCTCCTCACCGAGAGCAGTGTCCAGCCCAGTGGTGGCCTCACAGAGATGGTGCTGTCGGACCTCACTGCCGTAACAATGTGTTTTCCTTTGCAACAAGCCAAGTGACCTGTGGGTTGATACTCGGGTTCTATGCCAACATCCTCTTCTCCAGCAACTCTTTACCCAAAGTTGTAGAATCCTTGCCTGAATTATTTCACTGAGATTAGTAGGGTTTCCAATTACATAATTTCTACCACATGTATTAGCTAACATTTTTCTGTAATGAAGTATTTTCCCTCATCACCTGGAGATAAATTATAGCTCCTCCCCAAAGAAGGGTAAATGTTTAAATTTTTCCTTTAAACCACCAATTTCCACAAAGAAAAATAGAAGTAAAGAGGGCATGAGGAGAGAATAAGAGTGGAAGCAGGACTTCTCTTCTTTTTTACACAAATTTGATTTTGCTTTATGTGTTTTTGTTCTCGTTGTCATTGCTGCTGTTATTGTTTGCTGTATCAAGGTTTGAACCCAGGGCTTTCGCACTGAAATCTCCTGCCCTTTTTCTAGTTTTTGAAACAGGGTCGTCTCCCTGAGTTGTCCAGGCTGAGCTCGAATTTACAATCCTGCTTCCACCTTCTAGAGCGCTGGGATTACAGTTGGGCACCACCATTGTGTTTTATACATTAAAAAAAATTGATTTAGAAAGAGTATGTAAAGAAAACATCCAAAATGAATGCAAACAATGAAGTCTGATTAGGGTTTGAGTTTTTTGGTTTTGCTTGGTTTTTTGTTTGTTTGTTTGTTTGTTTGAGACAGGATCTCTTTATGTAGCCCAGGCTGGCCTTGAACATGCAGCGATCCTCCTGCCTCAGCCTCCCAAGTGCTAGGATTACAGTCCTGCGCCACCAGGCCCAGCTAATAAAGCCTGTTTTTATTTCATATTGTTAGGATCTGTGCAGAGAAAATAATTGTTCCACGTGACTTGAATATAATATTGTTCCTGTACATCCCTAACGTACCGGTACAATATCCTGAGAATAACAACAAAACTACAAGAGAATTTAAACATTACAAACAGTTTTACTGCTGACAATGAAATGGAATTATCAACCAAAATTTTTACTGCCAGAGAAAAAAGTACAAATGTAACATCAAACCTTCAGAAAGATATGAATTCTAAATGCCATTATAAATTCACTTAAAAATATTTAAGTATATTTCCTAGTTTTTCTCATTGAAAGAGCCTAGAGCTAATGATGCCCCAGCTGGTAACAAGAAGATGCATGAGTGCAGCTGAAGGTGACTGGAGAGAAACCCACCCACTTGCACTTAGCACCACCGGGAACCTTAAGGGGGCCTCAGAGCTCCCTCGTGTTATAGAAGAAACCTGGCCCATTTACTGTGCTCCTGTGTTGATTATTCCCCACTTTTCTCTCACTTCCATGTCACTTCTCCAGCCTCATTCTGATGATACTGCTTCCTAATTCTCTGAGAAAATGAAAGTAATCAGAAGAAAACTTCCTACATTCCCATCACTGCCTCTACCCACAAATATAATCACATGTATCCTGGCTCCCTGTCTGCTCCTATAGAACTTCTTTACCTCCAAGTAGGCCAAACACCTCACTGCCGAAGACACTGCTCCATCGTGTCTTCTCCACCACCAGTCATCCCTCACTGTTTTATCATTCCCTCCAGCATGTATTTCCTCTTCCCTAGGAGATTACTCCTAACTCCACTTCCTTGCCAGTCACAGCCTTGATTCTCTTTTCTTTTCAGGAGAACTCAAAAGGGTGATTTTTTTGGAGGGAGGAGGGTGCTGGGAATCAAACTCAGGGCCTTGTGCTTGCTAGGCAAGTGCTCTACCACTGAGCTCAATCCCCAGCGCCGAAACCACCATCCATATAAAGTATAAGACAGTTGTCTCCAGGAGGTTTTTTCCTACTCCTTCCTGGTCAACACCAGCCTCAATTCTGATTTCTGTCATTATTCATTAGTTTGGTCTATTTTTCATGTCATAAATAAATATATAAGTCATACAGTATATACTGTTGTGACCTCTTTCATTTAATACAATGGCTATGATATTAACCTATTTTATTGCAAGAATCAATAGTTACTTTTAGTTATAGTTATCACTTGATACCTGTAAGAGAAGTTTAGGGAAGACATGTAGTTATACGCAAATACTATGCCATTCCATTTAAGGAACTTGAGTATCAGGAGATTTGGGTATACCACGATACCAAAATCCTTTCATAATGTCATAGAATTTTCATAGAATGTACACACATCCTCCCCCATATTTTGAAACATCTCTAGAATAATTATGATACCTAATACGGTATAAAGGTGATACAAATGGTTGTTAACTGTGCTGTTTAGGGATTGATGTTCCGCATAGGCACAACTTTCCCCCCGATATTTCTGATGTGAGATTGGTCGCTTCTGGGTATGCAGAACCTGCATGTATGTAGGTCTGACTGTACTGTGTAGCATTCCATGTAAGACTGTATCATAGTTGATTCATTCTTTTATTAATGGACATTTAAGTGGCATCTAGTTTTTTACTATTATGAATAATGCTGCTGTGAACATTCTTAAACATACATTTTAGTGGGTGTGTGCATTCTTTTGTTGTTTTTTGAGACATGGTCTTGCTTTGTTGTGCAGGCTGGCTTTGAACTCACTATGTAGCCCAGGTTGGCCTCAAACTCTTGGCAATCCTCCTGCCTCAGCCACCCAAGTGCTAGATTACAAGCGTTCGGCACCATGCTTGGCTGCAGTTGTGTGAATTCTTTCTTTTGGGTATATGACTAGGAGTAGAAACACTGGATCATTGGGTAGGTATATGTTTTATTTAAGCACATAGTGCTATCAATTTTCCTGTTACCAAGCAGCTTTCCAAAGTGGCTGAGCCAAATTACCCTCTCATCAATATGTAAAAGTTCCAATTGTTTCTTCAAGCCCTCATTGATGTCTTTATTTTGTGTGTGTGGTGCTGAGGATTGACGTCAGAGCCTTGCACTTACTAGGCAAGTGCTTTTACCACTGAGCTAAATCCTCAACCGTCATTAATACCTAATGCTGGCAATCTTTAATTTTAGCCATTCTGATAGGTGTGCTATCTCATTATAGTTTTAATTATTTCTGTAAAAATTATATTGAGCACCTTTTCATAATATTGTTGCCCTTTGAACAGCCTCTTGTATGACAGAACTGTTCAAGTCTTTTGCCCATTTTTTTATAAATTGGATTATTTATCATTTTATTACTGGTTTAGATGAGTCCTTTATTGAATATGTGTACAGTAAAAATCTCTCAGTCTGTGCTTTGCTTTCTTACTTGTTTAATTGTATCTTTTGATGAATATAGTTCTTATTTTTAAAGAAGTGTTTTATTTAGGACTATATGTCATGGAGAAATTCTCTTTTATTCTAAAAGCTTTATTGTTTCATCTTACACAGTTAAGTCTGTGATACATCTCAAATTAGTTTTTGTTCATCATGTTTATAGAGATCACATTTCATATTGTTCCATAAAACATCCAATTATTCCAATACCAATGATTGAAAAACCATCTATCCCTTTATAGACTTGCAGTGAGATCTGTGATAAGGCAAGTCTTTCTCTGACTATTCCCCTTCATCAATCTATTTGTACTTTCTCATGCCAATCTTACACTCTCCTAACTACTGTAACTCTGCACTGAGTCTTGAATTTGGGTGGTATAAATCCTTAAATTTGTTCTTCAAGCTTGATTGAGGTCTTCTGGTCCCATTTCTTTGATATCTTGAAAGGTGATACATAGTTACGTGTCCAAAGCAGATAAGACCAATTTAGGTTATCAACAAGCAGTTGATAGGAAAAAATTCATTCGTGAGGCAAATATTTTAAAGCACCTCTGAGGAAAAATTTTACCAATGGTATTTTAAATTTCCATAGTGCCCAGGCCAATAATATGTTAAAATGGAGATAAAGTTATTGCTTTGTAGTAGATCCATAATGTACTTTTTGAAAATAATGGTCATCAGTAAAGGTTACTAATAATTTCCTTATAGAAGTAAAGCACATAATAAAGATATAGCTAATAAAAACCCCTAGCTTTATCCCATTTTATTTTATTTTATTTTATCCCATTTATTATCATTGACATTGCCAGAATCTATTGATAATTGTTATGGCTTGTATCTAGATGTCCCCCCAGAGCCTCATGGGACTCATAGGTGGGGCTTTTCAGAGGTGGTTGGATCCTAGGGTGTGTGAATGTGGGTTAAGGGTGTGTGAATATGAATTAAGGGCGTGATAATTGAATTAGTCCACTGATCGGTTTAGTATTGTTCTTGGAGTGGGTAGTGGGAAGCCGTACCTTGGGTGTGGGTGGCACCAACCAATAGGCTTGTAGCATGGATGGAATATAAAGGTAAAGATGGAAGGCAGGCTTGCTGCCTTATTGCCTGCCCTGCCCTATTTCTCCTCTACCATGCTGCCCTGCCTTGGACCCAGCCAACTATGGACTAAAACTTCTGTACACTGTGAGCTCTAATAAACTTTTCCTCTTAATTTGTGGCTGTCAGGCATTTTGTCTCAGCAATGAAAAGTATCTAAGACAATAATTTAATGGAGAAATGTTGCATCTTGATCAGTGGTTCTTAAGAGGGCAATTTTTGGCCTCTTAGAGGACATTTAGCAATCAATGTGTGGGGACATTTTTTAGTACAGTTGAGATGAGAGAGGATAGAAGGGGGAATTAAAGTGCAATTTATATCTAGCGGAGGGAGACCAAGAATGCTGGTAATTGTCCCACAATGTACTGGACATCCCCTTCACCCCAAGGAATTATCCAGCTCCAGACGTGGCGTGACTGAGATTAAGAAACCCTGTTCTAGACGCATCCTTCTCTAGCAAAGGGGTCATTGAGTTCTGCTATGGTATCTGCAAAATAAAGTTACAGAGAGCAGCAGGGAGTAGTACATTGCAAGGGATAGGGAGGTAGGATTTAAATATTGAACTACTTCCAGTTTGCCAGAGAATAAAATAAGAACAGAAGGAAGAAATGGTGGTAATGTGGATGAACGAGGTGGCCAACAGCAGCTCACCCAGGCAGGCTAGAGAAAAGATTGGCAAACACTTCCTCACTTCTGTGGAAAAACATTCTCTCCTGATGTGTAATTGTTACTCAGAAGGTGGAAAATATGCACCCTACTCTCAAACTTTTCAAAGGGAGTAGTTTTTTAGTAGCCTCAATTTGAAACTAGTGTCCACATAAAGCCTTCTCAGTGACCTTGCCCTCCATTAGCCCCTTGTTTCTCTCTTTCTCGTTTTCCCTCTTTTACTGCTTTTCTTTCCTAGAGTTGGAGTTCCAGATTTGGAGAATCTCTTTATTGGGTCATTTCCACTAGCTTACAAATAACCATTTATCTCTACAACTTTAAAAAATAAAACATTTTCTTGAATCATTTCTCTGTTCCAGAAGTCACTCTGTTACAGTTGAATGGGCCAAAAATAGTCCAGGTTCTGTCCATGACAAGGACAGAATTGCCGAGCGTACGCCTCTTAGTTAGTAGTAAGTAGCTGTGTTTATTGATGCTCATGGGGAAATTGTCTTCAAAGAGATTCAATTTACTTATTTGTAAAAAGGTGATACTGATACCTATCTTACTGGGCTTGTTGGAAGGATTAAGTGGAATGAAACTTATTATTTGTCTGGCACCTATACAGGTTCAGCACACAGTGACTCTTGGTGTCACCAGCCTACATAGTGTGCGCCACACAACAACTATTAGAAAAATGTAAACTTGGGATGAGACACTCATTCTGGGCCCGCAGGTTTGGTGATCCACACCTGGACTCCTTGGGCAGCTCTGCGTCCGTAGATGCTCCTATGAACTCATTCTTCCTAAAATGTCCTAAAATGTCTGCACAGTAGAATGTCCATAGGTTATATGCAAATACTACACCATTTTCTATAAGGGACCAGAGCATCTGTAAATTTTGTTCTTCCCCAAGGGAGTTCAGGGAGCAATCCCCATGCATACTGAGGGACAACTGTGTTTCCATTTCTCAAATGTAAAAACTATGCATTAGGAAGAGAGATGAAGTCACTGGTCCAAATTTGCACAGATAGTATTACAGCAATGATTTAAGCTCAAGAATTTTGATTCTTGAACTCCGACTCTATTACTACACTATACTGCATTACTTCCTTACAGGAAAAGAAGACAACATTATTGCTTTATTTCCTTAAAGTTTCAATGTTTTGTCCCAAAATATTGTCACATCAAGTTTTTGAGTACCACTTTGTGAATTTGTAGACTTCTAGGAGTCTGAAATCTGCCTCAAAGTCCTTTAATTATGAAAAATTCTTCTAGAGGATGTAATTCTGTGACTCTGTTCAGCAAGCCTCTTTGACTTGGCTATCTTGTTTTATTTGACTGAATATCTACAATTTAATACTGTGGTTTAGCTTCTTTTAAATGTCCCATAAAATGTGACAGTCATTAGAACAGCAGCAAGAAAAAAAAAAACTTGTGCTCTTAAGATCATTTTTTTAAATAATATGTGATGAATCGAACTTACAAAGTTTATAGCACAAAAACTCCCGATGAATGCTAACTCAGTGTGCATGTTCTCCTTTCTGGGAAACAAAGCTTTCCTTAGATGTTGTTTGCAACAGATTTTCCATATTTAGGCCAATATTCTCATTCCTCACTACTACGTGGGTAGAAGTCTCACCACCTTGTAAGTACCAGGGTGGTCCCATACTTACTGCTTGAAATGGTGACATCACTTGTTAGATGTTTACTTCTTTAGGTCTGAGTGCTTTCACTCTGAACGTGAAGTATGGCATGATGAAGGCACACCTAGGCCCATTCTCCTCACTTTCCCTGTAATTTGTGTTCAGGGGTCTTCATGAATTGCATCTAATTGAAAGAACTTAATGAAAAATGCTACGAAGGGAATAAAGACATGAGGCAGATAATAATGGACACCTACTTCATAACCTTTTATGAAGTGACATTTAAACAGAGATAGGAGAGTCCGCTAAGGAAAAGGAAAAGACTTTGGGGGGTGCTGGGGACCGAACTCAGGGCCTTGTGCTTGCGAGGCAAGCACTCCACCACCGAGCTGTACTCCCGAGCCCAGAAAAGACTTTTTTAAATGGCAAGCCAGACAAGAGCGCAGCATGTGAAAACCTCGAGGCTAGAAAGAACTAGGAGTGCTCAGACTGCAGGAGAACAGCAGTGTGCCTGGAGTGGCACAGCCGGAGGGGAGGCACAGAGAGAAAAAGGAAGGTGCTCTGTTGTGTAGGCCCTAGATGCCACTTTCTTTTGAACTTGGGGTTTCATGCACACTTGACAGTTAACTTCTGCTCTGGAGTCAGGAATTCAAACCCCACTTGTACCATCTTCTAGCTGTGGCTGCTACAGAAGGCTGCTGAGATACTCAAAATCTCAGCGTCTTCATCAAGAAAATGCCTGTCAGGGTTCTTTCCTCTTCAAACTGTTTAAGCAGAAAGTGCGAAAGTGAAGTCAAGCCCTTAACGCAGTACCCAGCACAATGCTGAACCCTAATACACACGAGCCGTCATAATTACTAGAGCAGGAACGGTCACTAAAGGCCTTGCGGTATAGCGTAACGGAAGATAATGTCACTGCGTAAGGACATTTCTGTCAATGACAGACTGCACATACCACGAATGGTGACTCATAGGACTATATTGCCCTAGCTACGTTGTATCTGTACATTCTAGGAAGTTTTCACAACAACATCGCCCAACAAAGCAATACTCAGAATACACTGTACATTGCCTTAAACAACGTTGAACTAACTATGGGTTTCAGAGTTAAGCAAATCTTATATTATTCATTCAGCAAACTTTTGTTGAGGACCTATTATGTGCCTGACTCTGTGCTGGTGAGAGGGATGAAAGATCCCGGTTTTCAAGGAATAGGAACATGAACACGTCTAATTGCAGCAGGGTATGCTCACTGCAGTAGGAAAGGTGAGGGTAGGTGAGTCTAAGACTGGAGATCAGAGTTGAAGGGGCTCCTGATGACTGACCCAAGTTTACAGGGTGATCTCAAGCTGAAGTCTCCAGACAGGAAGCAGTGCTGAGGGGAAGTGCTGAGCCAAAGTCTAGGGTGCAGCCTGTTAAGGGCTGGGCTGTGGGCCAGCTGACTGAGAAGAGCTGGACAGAGGCTCCTCATAACGGGCTAAGAAGCATGGAGTTTGCCCTGCGCATAGGCAATGGTGAGCCACTGGGAAACTTCTAGCAGCAAAACCCCGTGGCCAGATTTGAGTTTTACATAGTTCATCCCATTATATATCCATAAATTCAGTGTAACCAGGAAAAGGTAGGAGGTAATCCAGTAAGAAAGAGACAGTGTGAGTCTGAGGCAGGGCACTGAGCATAAGGGCGGACCAGATTAGGTAGATTTTCAAGTGCATTTAGCAGGATAAATGGCAGGGCATGGTTACAGAGGTGGCAAAACCAGAGAGGAGTCCAGGGTGACTAGAAGCTACTCACTGGAGTGCCTGGGCAGACAGCAGACACGGGAACTAGGAAGAGAGTGTGCGGGGCATGCCATGGTACACACCCTTCGAATGGAGTCATCGTCTCCCAGTCCCGGCTCACACTGGAGTCCTCTCTGGCCCCAGGGAGCTGCTCCACTCCAGGTTATGCCCCTTCCCCTGGGCGGCCCATGGAACCAGGCTGCTTTCCTGAAGTTAGGGAATTTCCACAGGGCCATCCAGCCCTCGAGCTCCCTGAGGACCTGCGGAGGCCCCTGCTGTGTCTGTGTGACAGCTTAACTTCTCCCTGTGCCCAGCCCCTGCTCCCCCACCGGCTAACAAGTGTGCTCCCAGGATCTCGCCCCAAACAAGCGCCTCGCACACAGACAACCTGCTTCTGCCCAGACCTTCGACATAGGAAGACATTCAGCTCTGGGCGAGTTCAGCTTGGTTTGTCTGTAAGACTTCCGGGTACAGGCATGTACCAGGCTTTTGGCCGTCCATAGCTAAAGGTCCAGGGGGAGCGATGGCCTGGAAACAGAATGTTGGCAGCCCAGCAGTAGAACTATCCGTAATTCCTGCCTGCAGTGGGGGGTGGCTTAAAATAGAAGTTTTTAAAGTTTTCTTTTGCTGGCAAACTCTGACCAGAACGGAGCCTTTTTGAAACCAATTGATCTGAACATACATGAGGACTACATATAGCCCCTTCTGAAAAATCTTATTTATAGTAAGTATTCCCATGCTTTGCTACTGAAACATCTATTTGTTTGATTATAAGCATTGTCCCAAACTCAACTGGGATCAGTACATGATTTTCAGTGTGTGCTCCTATTATCTTTGCAAAATTTGAAAAATTCTGAGTTATGAAGCCATCTGGCCCCAAAGGTTTCCAATAATAGGGAGCAGGGAAGATGATAAGATCACTTAGGTAGAAAGCATAGTCAAAATGCAAGCCACGGACCGGAAGAGGAGCATTTTGAACGGCCAAAGGAAGAATGGCCAGCAGCAGAGAGCAGGATGGTCCATAACGTGTGGCTGATGATGAGGACAGTGCAGTCATGGAGGCCAAGACAGCGGGGAGCGCCAAGGAGGAGGGTCGAGACAGCAAAGATCTAAGCCGGAGAGCAAAGTGCACCCTTCAGGGTTGGCAAGTGGAGCTTGATGGTGACACGCTGAGGTTGGAAGTCCAGCCTGGCTTGGAAGAGAGGCAGGGCAGAGGCAGCGAGGGTGAGATGGTACAGTTATTAATGCAGTGAGGGCAGCTGTGTTCGCCTCAAGAAAGCCATAGGAGTGTTTAGAGGGGGGCAGGGAGAAGCAAAGAATGAGAGGGGGAAGGCAGAAGGGAAAAGAAAGAAGCAACAGACAAGATCTAGGAGGAAGCAGGCTGCCATCTGGTGGGGCTAGGACTGGGACTCAAGCAGAGACTGGGAGGGGAAGGAATGGTCTGCAGTCAGAGAGGAATCCCACTTTCTGAGATTGGTAGAAAGGAAATAAGAACAGGATACAGTGTGAGAAACAGGTAGATAGGAAAAGACAAAGCTCAGGTTGATCACCCGCTGGCTTCCATTTTCTCATCGTAGCAGGTAGAGTCATGCGCTGAGAGTAATGTCGGTGTGACCTGAGAAGACGTCTTGAGGAGAGGTGAATATTTGGTATAAAGAGAGGGAACTGATCAAGGAAAATGAGGACGATGACTAATTGCCAGTCTAAAGTTAGGGAACATTAAATGGCATTAATTAACAGCATGTTGTGGTTTTTCTTCCCCCTAAGCCTCAACTTTATGCACAGAAAATTAATTAAACAAAATAAAATAGCTACATAATCATTAAAAGTTGTCACAGTGAGTATTTAATGATAAGGAAAGATGTATAACCTGTCGGAGTGGGACAGTGGGCACCTTCCTCCAAACGCCCTGGCCTCGGTCTCCACACACAGGTCTGCTCCCAGAAGGCTGCCGGCCTGAGCGCTCGGATCACTCAGCCTGCCCAATCAGGGCCAGCGAGTGCTCAGCGCTTCCCAGGCCAGTTAATCCTCCCCCAGTGCCCCAGCCCTAACCAACCGCTGGCAAGGAAGATTTGATGGTTAGTAACCTTAGCTTCTGCAGCATTCCAGGGAAAATTTTTGAGATGTTTTTCTACACTCAAAATTTCCAAGATTTCAAAATTCCAAGAACTCAATTGCAACACAGTGCCCGACGAATTAATTACATACTATTTATTGGCTTCACTTCTGTGGTGATTTTTTAAAAGCTTCAGTTCCTGGGCACTCCTATGCAGTGGTAGCTCTATGGGCCCTTCTTTTTCAGCATGTGACTGCTTTGACTAAAAGCAGGGCAACCCAGTCAGGACCCCTTTTGCCCTTCAGGAGCTGTTCCTATAATATTCCTAATCCCCAGTAAACCTCTTCAGCACTTAAAAAAATACAAGAGTAAGCAGAAGTGACCCACATGAATTTCAAGGCTAGACTATGAAAGTCATCGGCTTCTGTCTGCTTCCCTGGGACACTCAGGCTTAGGGAAACTAGACGCCTGGTGAGAAGCATGACTCAGGTTCTGGTTTAGGTGGATCTCAGGATCCACTGCCTGCCACGTGAGTGTCCACCTCCATCATCTGGTCTGGCAGAGCCTTCTGATGCCCAGCCCTGTCTCATTGCTCAGCTCTTTCTGAATTCCTGATTTCCTGATTTCTTTGCAGAAAGTCTCATGTAACATGGTTTGTTTGTTTATTCGTTTGTTTTACCCCTAAGGAGTAACATGGTGACTGGAACTTTTTTTCTCCCAGTTTTTGACTTGTGTTTCTTGGGATCACTCTAAAAATATATGTAGTTACTGGGGAAGCAGCTCAGTCGTAAAGTATTCACTTAGCACGTGCAAATGAATCCCCAAGTGGATCCCCAGAATCACAATAATTAACTAAATAAACAAACTTAATGTTCACTGAGCAAGCTCTCCTCATCCACCCACAAGCCTTACCTTCCACAAAATTAACCAACATCTTTCTCTCTATTTCTATGAGAGCAACATTTTAAGATTCCATATAGGAGTGAAATCAGGCAGTGTTTGTCTTGGGTTCAGCTTCTTTCACTTAACACAATTTCCACTAGGTTCATCCATGTTCCTGCAAATGATAAGATTTCTGTTCTCACTGCAAAGAAATGGTGATGGATATGCCAGTTATCATAATTTGATCACTATACAATGTGTATACATATCCAGACATTTCACTGTGCACCATAAATATGTATAATAATTCTGTGTTCATTAAAAATAAATAAATCTTATGCTCATAAAACTTTGTTTCAGAATTTATTCTGGAACTCAAACTAAGAAAACCTGCTACAAAATAATATTGTAATATAACCTCAACTGTGAAATAAAATACTGGGGAGGGGTGTGTAAAACTGCTAATTTGGTTAATCTCCGTGTAGAGAGATTAAGATGAATTTTTGTTTTTAATATTCTTATTTATTTTCTAAAAGTTATAAAATATGTATGTATTACTTTTATCAGAAAGAAACTGCTACAAAACATGGCAGAATGAGTGCTGTATTTTGTAAATATTTTCCTACGAAAACTAGAAGTTAACAGTTTGTGTTGTGAAATTGTTATTTGTGGTGGAACTCCTGCATCCCACTTACTAGACCGGCTTGCAGCCCTTGGAGAGTGATTCCAGTCTGATGTGACCCAGACTCACCAATAACAGCAGCTACATTGGGAGGCTTCATATCTGAGCCCAAAAGACCTGATCCATCATCTGGCCAAAAATTCAGCCAGTGTCTCTCAGGAATTTCTTTGAAATGCAGTGTTTATAGTCACATGACTATGAAAGTTGGATATTTTTATTGCTGTTGTTGTTTTGAGACAGGGTCTCACTATGTAGTTCAGGCTGGCCTTGAACTCATTGTGTAGCTCAGGCTGGCCTTCAACTTGCAGCAATCCTCCTGCCTCGGCTTTCCAAGTGCTGGAATTACAGACACACACTCTCATGCCTGGGGAGGGTTGAATATTTAAGGCTCATTAGAGTCAGAAGTAGAGTTGGCTCATGGTGAGCTAACACCACACGCAAGCTGGAATTGTATAGAGAAGCAAAAACCATGAGGGATAGAGGACCTTGATCTGCCACACAGAAAATGAAACAAATGCAGACAGAGAAGATGATGAGACATTCCGTGTGTGTGTGCGCGCGCGTGTGTGCGTGTGCGTGTGTGTGCATGTGCGTGTGTACTCAGCAGTAAGATGAGTGATGCTCCGATCCACAGTCCTTGGCTGTCTGTGCACACAACAGTCCCAGGGAACCTCTCAGACATCTTCACAACCCTCTTCTACTTGGCCTTGTTTGAGTGTTTTCTACTCTTTGTAGCCAGTACAGTCTGCCCTGAACAAGTTCTTTTCCCACAACCAAAAACCTGAAATAATACTGATGTTGACATTAATATGAACACTGCTGCTCACAACAAGGAGATATCAGTCACGAAGCAGCCGGCACATTTGCAGGCCCGTGTCGAGTGGCTGGCAAGTGCAGGGCAAGCAGTGTCATTGAGAGGCTGAGCTCTTCTCCTGGACGCCAAGCAGCCCACGTTCCTGGGGTCCCGCGTGCCCAGGGTTGGGGGCCTGAGACCACAGCTGTCACGGGTGACTCATTCTGGGGTGCAGAGGAGATAAACGTTAATGCTCCCAAACTGTACAGCACGTCAGCAGCTGCACTAATGTGCATAGTTCAGTGGTTGACAAACAGCCAGGACCAGCGTTTTTCTCTCTCCCTATGCGTTTTTCAGCATTGTGTATTCATCTTTTTCTCCATGTACTTTGACTAGCAAACAATATAACTCAAGAACAGTGAGGATAAGAGGGAAGTAGGAAAAAAAAGAGGGAACTAGAGAATGTGAAATACCCTCAGCTAAGAGAACATCAGCAGAAAACTAACCTTGAGTGGCCTAAAGTGACATTTTAACCTCGGCGGGATATTAGCACTTGCACCCACGTCCTCGCATCTGACCCTTACTACAGCCCTGTGAAGTGAATGTCATTAATTTTGTTTTAGAGATGGGAAAAACGAGGCTCAAAGAGGGTAAGTGACTTGCTGAAGGACCCAGAGCAAATAATAGCAGAGCCGAGACTCTACGTCCCCTGCAGGTTCCAATTCAGGATACCACATTTTCATTTCGATCTAGGCCACATTTGATTTTTCCTTCCTTTTAACCCCTTTACCTGTGAGCTGCATAGCAAATCTGACTTTAATTATATTAAAACAAGTCGCTTTTAGTATGAGCCTCGAAATATGCCATCTAGTAACCAGCTGGCTCATTCACTATTATGTAAGGCAGATTGTATTAGTTTCTCACATAAACACATATTTTTGATTTCACCACTTTGCAAATTTGTAGGCTGAGAGTCATGGCTGTCCGGATCAGATGTGACCAGAACTTCCACACCCATCCCTGGCCTCACACACCATCACCACTTTGCTGAACTCACACCTCACAGCACCTATTTTATTAGTTGGAAAAGTTCATTTTTTCCAGGGTCACATAGGAATTTTGGGAGCTAAATGTTTTTGCAAATAACAGAAATTTCTCTCCAAGGTTGTAATAAAAGAATAGATAATCCACATAAAAAATGAGTCCAGAATTTTATAGATTTTGTGGATGGGTCATTTCATACTTCAGCGGCTCTCCGGGCTTTCAGAATGCAGCACCTGGTCTCAACTCATTGCTGGTACAGGACTGCATGTCCTTTAATCCATCCTGAAAGCAGGGCACTTAGCAGGGGACATCAGCGGCTCACGAATGTTCAAGAAGAGAGCCTGCTGACATGAACATTCAGGAAACAGAGAATGCAAAAAGAGCCCTTCTGATTTTTTTTTTTCAAACAGTGACTACGAAGGCAAAAGAGGACCAAGGACTGGTGGGAGGAGGAGATCTCCAGCCCCCAGAACATGGTCTCCACACTTCCATAGCTGCCATCTGCTTTAAAACTCAAATTTCTAAAGTCCTCTGGCACCCACAGCAGCCCAAGCCACACAGGTACAACTTTGAAGAGCCACATTTTGGGCCCTGGGTAACATGGCCCTCACCCCCGAGCCCTTGGAACCCTAATGACACGGAGAGGTTTTCTGGAATGAGAAAGTATATGGCAGGAGAGTGGAAGAATGAGGAAGGCATGAGCTGAGGTCCTGTCTGCCTGGTCACCTGCCATGCGAGGATGGGCAGGTCACCTGAGCTTGCAGACTCTGTGTCCTCGCTTACAAAGTTCACTGAACAAACACTTCTTTAGCAGCCACCCGGAGCCAGCATGAGCTGCTCTGGGTACCGGCAATACAGATTCCTCATGGAGCATCCCTCTGTGATCTCAAATCCTCACTGCAAGGTTTCCTGAAGAACTGTGAGGATCTGAGCCAAAAGTCAGACTTCTTGGGTTCGAACACCCAATTTCCTCATCTACAAACTGGGACTGAGCCTGCTTGGGTAGTTCTAAAGATTAGACGACCTAAAAAAAATAAAAGATTCGATGTCCTAATATATAGCCAGACCACTGGGGTGCCATGCAGTGATTACGGCGGTATGGGGTCTATCATAAGGGGCGTCCTTGTGGTCTAAAGAATGGGGGGGCTCTCGGAGGGAGACATTTAAGCTGCTGCCTAAGAGATGAACACAAGAGGGAGAGTTGAGGGGCTCTTGTTCCAGGTAGCAGAACCGTCAAATGGCAGCTCAAGGCAACAGTTTTTGTTTTGTAGAAACATTGTCATGAATTGAGCACCCTCTCTGCGCAGGCACTGTGCTGAATGACAGCCCTCTAGGAGCTCTTTGCTGGGCAAGAGAAGGATGATGGTACAGAAGCAAGTGTACCTGAGTGATCCACACAAGACAGCAGTGTGAATTGAAGGCTGGAGGCACCGGGAAGCAGTGGCTGATCATGCTGGATATGATTTCATAATGGATTCAGAGGAGGTGATACCAGAAAGATGAGGTGGTGGTCACTAAGTGAGGAAGGCGCTCATGTAGGCCTGAGGATGGGTGTGGGCTGAGGCTCACAGGAATGACATAGCGTGTGGCAGTGAGCGTTAGGAAGGAGTTTCAGATGCCTGGAGCAGGTGGGGCCAGGCAGTGGTAGGCAAAGGTGAGGAGAGACCCAGCTGGAGTGTGATGCTGGGAGGTGGACTTAGCGATCATCCTGGAAGGCTTTGGAAGACGGCCAAAAGTGGAGATTTTATCCTGGAAAGCGTTTAGAAAGAGCTCTCTGACAGCAGGGTGGACAGATGAATTGGAGGCAAGAGAGGCAGCAAACAGAGAAAAGAATTAGGAGTCTATTGTCAAAGTCCAGGCATGACAACATGAGAGACTGACCCTTAATAAGGAGTTCAAGGTGGGGGAAAGAAGAATGCAAGCCAGAGGCATAGCACAGTGCTCACAACTGGTCAGCTGAGTCCTGATTCTAGGTCCTCCTGGGTCAACTGAACAGATAGTGAGTAATTCTGCAGTATAGAACATGGTGAACAGCAGAAAGAAGGGCTCTCCAAGATTTGATGTCCTGATGCTGGAGTATAGCAACAGTGAGGAGGAGAAGAGGGACAGAAGTGGGTTCCTGGGACCCAGAAAGCATGCAAAGTGAGAGTTGAAGCCCACCAGGAGAGCAAAGAGAGGGACCTCAGCACAGAAGATGGAAGTGGTGTGTGGCACTTTCTCCCTGAGCCCTGGCTCGAGGTGTGGGAGAGGCTACTCGAGGCTGCAGATGCACAGTGACCACTGGTGACCCCAGAGGAGTCCACTGAGAAGTGAGCTAGTGGGTCGGAGTGGTGGACGCAGTGGACTTCGGTGGCTGTTGAGTTGTTCAGTTTTGGACATCCCAGAGGAGAGGGCAACTGACCGGTCGCCATCTTGGAGAGGGACCGACTGATCTCAGAACTCTGGGAAGCTGTGAGTAGCTCCATCTAGTACTCCCAGTGTCAGGGCCGGGGGAGCTGAGTTCAAATCAGCAGGAGGTCAAGGAGCAGAGTCCAAGCTGGCAGGAGATATATGGCATGTTGCTGGCTGAACAATTCAGGTTCCAACTTCAGGGCCAGAAACCAGCCCTGAACTTCAGTAGAATTAAAAGCACAGGCTCATGGGGATTATACACACACGTACACACACACACACACACATACACACACACACACACACACATGCTCCACCATAAATCTACTGTTGGAATTAAGCAGCACATATCTAGGCCAGTGACAGCAGAGATACACCCTGAAGTGGACATTTTTTTCTTTTCTTTTCTTTTTTTTTTTGCTTTTTTTCTTTTCTTCTTTTTCTTGTTTTTGCATTGTGAACATCGTTTCTAGCTTTTTGTTGTTATTGTTTTGTTCTGTTCTTGTTTTTATTTCTCCTCTCTTTCCCTTCTGTCTTCTTCACCAGTTTCCCAAAGTTTGTATAATCTTCCTCTGTCCTCCTGTTTTGCTTCTCATCTCTTTCTCTTCTTCTATTTCTCTATTTTCCCCCCAACTCCTTTTGAATTTTCTCCCCTGAGGAGAAAATTTTACCCTTCAGGGTAAAATAGCCATATAGAGGGCATACTTACTGTATACAATTTTCTGGTTTGTCTTAGATATTGTTATATATGCACAAATCTGGTTCATATGGTTAAAGGTGGCAAATTAATAGTTACCAGAGTTTGTCATGTTCTAGGCTGTGGTTTGATGATATTGTTATCATTGATTGTACCACTTTAGCCAAGGTAACATAATTGTTCTAATCAGTTGTTCTTCCTTGGGAGGTGAAGACTGAGATTGCCTGATAGTCATAAACAATACTGTAGGCCAGTGCCAAAGAACCAGAGGCTAGCCAAATAGGCAGCCATTTCTCATCCCCAGTAAACTGAAGAAGCAGGATCTTGCAACAGCCTCAAAAGCCAGCTACCTCTGGAAAACATCTCTGAGAAGTGGTCATTTCCAAAGGGTTCTTGATACTAGCAATAAAGCTACCTACCATAAGCAATTTATAAGCATTAAGTCAGGAATTAAACTTTTAAAAATGGAAAATGAGAAGACATGGAAGCAAGATGCAACCCCAGACTTCTAGCTTACCAAAGGCAAACCCAGGGGGCAATGAAGTGGAACAAATTGAAAGCCACCCGCCTGGACTCTCAGAAGTGGTAACAGCAGAAGTAACAAAGCAGATGAATGAGGCTCTAGAAAAAATCAAATCAGAAATAATTTCTCAGATAACTACAAAGATGGGGATGAGAATGAAGGACAAGTTTAGTGACTCTAGAGAAGATACAGATTAAAAAAATAGAGGAGCTTATGGAAATGATGGAAACCATGAACGTCCAACATTGGAAAGAAATGGAATCCATGAAACAGATTCAAACAGATATCCAGGAGATTAAAATTTTCATTGGAAGTACAGGCAGCAGAATGAACCAATGTGAGGACAGAATATCAGGTGTAGAAGAGAAGATTGCAGTTAGTGATCATGAAAAGAAAAAGTTCTTAAAAATAGCAAAGGATCACAAAAAATTCGTCTAACAGCTGCTGGATGATGCATAAAATAATAATCTAAGATTGATCAGTGTCAATGAAAAAGCAGGAAATAGTGCAAATGACATTAAAAAAAAAAAACCCTGTTCACAGAAGTAATGGTAGAAAACTTTCCAAGTATGGAAAAAGAATTTGACGTACAGATGAGTGAGGCATGTGGAACTCTAATTAGCCATGATCAAAAAAAAAAAATCTATCCGAAGGCATATAATACCAGAAATTCAACACAAGAACAAAATATTAAAAGCTGTTAGAGAAAAGAAACCAATCACCTATAAAGGAAAGTCCATCAGAATCACAGCAGACTTTTCAACACAAACCCTCAAGTCAAGGAGAGGTTGGAGTGAAGTATTTCAAGTCCTAAAAGAAAACAATCGCCAGCCCAGATTGATGCACACTGCAAAACTATCTTTCAAAATTGATGGAGAATTAAGATACTTCCAATGACAGAGAACACCTGAAGAAATTCACAACCACCAAATCAGCACTCCAAAATGTTCTAATTCCACAGTATAGAGCAGGGTTCGTGGTAGTTACTATACTGATTATTTACTGTTGTATAATAAGTTACTTCAAAATTTACTGACTTACAACAACAAACATGTATCTGTTCAGTTTCCTTGGGCCAGAAATTCAGTCATGGTTTACTTGGGCTCTCTGGTTCACAGTTTCTCAGAAGACTATAAGCTAGGAGTCTGGGGTCCCAGTTTAAGGCTCGACAAGAGGAGGACCCACTTCCAAGGACACTCACATGTTGCTGACAGAACTTGTGTCTTTGGTGGCTGCAACCTTTAGTCATTGGTTCCTTTCCATGTGGGTCTCTTGTTACAGCAGTTCACTACAGGGAAACCAGCTACCCTCCAGAGCAAGTAAAGAAGAGCTAGAGACCAAGAGGGAAGTCGGACTTTCTATCACCTAATCTCAGAAGTGACATCCCATCATTGCTGTATTCTGTTAGTTAGATGTGAACCACTAGGTCAAGCCCACACTCAAGGGGAGGATTTGACGAGAAGATGCATGCTAGAAAGTTGTGATCCCTGAGTACAACCTTTGAGAATACACTCAATGTGGCTAGTCCCTGATTTTTAAAGAAAAGTTAGAAATCAATCCAAATTATTCAATAGTGACCCTTAATCCCCAAAACATTATATATGCTATTAGTAAAGCCAAACATCTTCTCAAACATGACCCATGGAACCCACTATAAAATTTCTAGTATAGGAACTACAGTGCACAGGAGTAAGACTGAAGAGGAGAGGGAACACAGGTTAGAATGTTTGAGAAAAGAGTGCAAACCAAGTCACCATTAAAAGAATGGGAGCTTGAGAAGTATGACTGTCAATTGTTTGATTCAGATGTCTATATTCATGTAAATTCACCAGTCATACTGATAAAAATGACTTCTTTTCGTTAACGGCAAATCTTTGATCCCTGATCTGACAGCTGTACATCTTTATTAAATGAGACACTTTGACATCTACAGCTCTGATCTCAATTGGACAGGTGGTTTCCTGCACACTAATGGAACAGAAAGACAATGGAGCATTATTAGATAGGAGACAGTGTTCTCACACACAGGAAAAACAGCCATTTCCTTTGAAAAGCCATGATAAGGAACAGAAAATGACTGACAGAATCAGAGCTTCCCAAATGTCAGAAGAGCTCTCTTAGCTATGGCCTCTGTTAGGGGAGATTAGGATTGTTTTCAGACGTGTATTGAACACACCTCACCATCTGCTGACTCAGAAAGGAACATGCTGGTAAAATAAGTTTATGCTTGGAATGTGTTGAAATGCTAAGACGCAGCATGAGCTTTTCATAAACAAGCAAACACCTCAGCGAAGCTTAATTTATGCATTCACTAAAACCTCAGTAAGCAAAAAAATCAAAAAAAGTAAAAGCTAAACAACAACAACCTTGGTGGAAAACCTTCTTTGCTCTGTCATTAAACACATACTCACAAAGTACACACGTGCCAGATGATGGAGCTACTGTGGGAAAGAAGGTGGCCAAGCCCTCACTGCCCTCGCATTTTACAGACCAGAGGACAAGGCAGATGTTATTAGTTCTGTAACAGTGAAAAATGCTGGTGCACATGTGGGGAGAGAAATTCAAAGTGCTATAGGAGCTTTACCCTGAAGTGACTTGTCTCTCGCCCATGACTTGGAAAAAAGCCTCCAGAGAATCAAAATGTGAGTCCATGTTGCTGGTTCGTGGTGATGGGTGTGAGGAGACTTCAGGTTGTTTACTATTTAAGTGATGATATAGGAAATACATTTCGCATGTTCCACATTCAGCATTGGATTTTGCCTCACTGTTCAAATAATCCTAGTACATCCTGGTAAAGAAAATCAGCTCCTATTTACAGTAGCATCATAAAGTAAAAAATACTCATTTATTAGAATATTAATAACAGTGGGCGTTTTTGCCCAAAATGCAGCTCATATATCTTCATATCACTTTCTTTGTCACAGAGAAGAAGCTGGGAAAAGCCAAAGATGAAAGCACATGAAGGTGAGGTAGGGAGGGACCACATACACTGCTGGTAGGATATAAAAGGATGCAGCCTGAGAGGTGCCAAAGATCCACGTGTTGAGGGCTTGCTCCCCTACAACAAGGTGGTGGGCTCTCTGGGAGGTGGAGCCACATAGGGGACCCTTAGGTCCTGGGGGATGCTCCTGAGGGGATTTCAGCTCTCTGGCCTGTCCAGTCTCTCTTTCTGCTTCCCGGCTCTTGATGTTAGTAGTTTTGCCCTCGCCAGAAGCCAAAAGAATTGGGACATTTGATTTTGGATTGGAAGCTCTAGAACCATTAGCCAACACAACCTTTTTCTTTCTATAAGTTTATTTCCTCAGTTATTTCATTATAGTAATAGAGGGCCCACTAGCACAATGATTTTACTAAAATTCACTGAGTTGTATATTTTAAGTGGTAAAATTCTATGGTATGTGAACCTTATCTCAAGAAAGTTATTTTAACAAGAAGAAAGCATGTGACAGGCATCTCCATCTTCCAAACTGGGTAGTGGAATCAGCCAGCATGGATGGCAGGTGGCTCACAATGATGGAGCATAGCCCTGATCTTCCCAGGGGAGGTCTTTTGGCTTTTGGCTTTTATTTCCTTCTATTTTTCTTCTTCCTCGATAAACACCAGGAATAATTCGTACTTTCTTCTTTTTAAATCCTTACCAACTAACCTCTGGTAATACATAATACCTTAAATTTAGAAATGTAGCATCTTTAAAATCATTTGATTTGTGGTGCTGTACCCTCCTATGCCATAACCCAAGCCCCTCACTTTCAGATTTCTACCACCTTTTTTTAACTCTCCTGTGTGTTTACAGTTTCGCCGTTCCCCCTTGGAGGTTTAACCTCACCACTTCCCTAACCTACAGGTCTGTCACCGGGGTGACTGATCCCTCATCGGCCAGCCACAGTTCCATTCGTTTTCCTCCCCTGGGGCTTGAGAGAGGAACTGAGGTTAGATGCGATCTTAACTGACGCAGTGACAGAAAATATTTTAGATAGCAGAAAGGCTATCACCTGAAAATTAATATTAAAGTTTATATATAGACATGATCTAAGAGTTGTAAATTAAAAAAAAAATTTATAAAACCCCACAATTATTGGCCAGGCTATTCTCTTTCCCCCTTAATATAATAAAATTAAAATGTTCACATCTGGCTAATTCAACAATTTGGCAAGTAACTGCAAGTTACAAATCCAAATGTCAAAATGTTTGGTGTTTTAATGTACCATTTGTGGCTACAGATTTACCTTTCTACTTATTTAATACACAGCTTAATATTAAATTTTTGGCACTTTATAAATACACACAAGACTGGTTGTGGGAAGTCAGCCAAGAGTAAGCAAGTTATTCATGGGAAAACGTACTTACTTTCAAAACTGTGCTGGAGCTAATTTGCAAAGAGAATAACCCACATGTGAATTATTGGAAGTTAGCTGTGTAATCCCCAGAGAGCAAAATGCTGGTTAACGATCCTGCTGTCTGTTTCTTTGCTTCAGGGATTTTACATGTCTTATCTCACATTCTTCCAATAAACTGACAAAGTAGGAATCATCACCCACATCTTCTAGAGGAGGGACTGAGGGTTGGAGAAGTTAGCCAATGTACCCAAGGCCATGGAGACGCTGTGGAGGGAGACAGGGCTTGATGGAAAGTTGACCTCAACTACTATTCAGCACTGTCTCCTTTGTTCATTCATCTGTTGACTCATTATTTTAATGTACAAAGCACCACTTTGCTTATGGGACAGAATTCGAAGAAAGACCAGGGTGAGGGTTAGTGTCCTGATTATAAATAGTTTTAACAACAAGGCACAAAAGGAAAGAATTACTTAGTAGAGGCCAACATCTATATACAAAAAAAAATTTTCTAAAATCAAGGATCTTCAGCAAATAGGAACAATCTGCTGGAAGATCTCAGTAGGGTCCCTATGTCAGTGGTGACTGTGTATCCTGAGCTGCTTTAGATGTTAGTCTAAAAAAGAGTGATTTTTCTTTGATATGTAAAGTTCAAAGGGAGACTTTAAGACTTTGTGAGACTATGAGTTGAATAATAGCAGGCAGGTGAAAAGAATTCTGGGCCAACTAGTAAAATATGGCCCTCACCCAAATTGCAAATATTTGGGCAAAATCGGGAAAGCCAAAATGGCAAAGTAGCAATGAAGGGACATGGACTGCCTGTAAGTTTTGAAATGTACTTTGATGTTCTTTTGTTTTATTGCATAATCAACATTTAAATCAGGCCAAGACAAATAATAATCAAAGTGGCATTATCTCTTGGTTGTTTGTACAGGCTAGGTAGCCACTCAGCTCAAACAAAACACAGCGTTAGAGTTCCTCTGAGGAGGAGAAAACTCACGGATGATCTTTTTATTATTGTTATTAATATTTAAAGAGAAAAGTCATTCCCATCCATCTCACACTGACACTACCATATTGGCAGAATTCTCTCCTTCTGGAAGATTAGGAATGAGGGTCTTCCGTAAATGTCCTTGCAGTAGAGATGGAAGGAGCTGGGAAGGCTGTAGAGCCTGCAAGTCTGCTCTCCAGACTAGGGCAGCATGGGAGGCAGAGAAATGGCACCTTGGAGAGGTTCACGTTGTATTCCCCAGAACCTGCGAACATGTAACCTTACGTGGCAGAAGGGACTTAACAAATGGGATAAGATGAGAACCGTGCAAGGGGGAGAGTCTCCCCTACCCAGGGGGCCCGTCCACACACAGGAGATCTGAGCAGTACAGAATCTCTCCCAGCGGGCTTAAAGAGGCGTGATGAGGGAGACGGTCAGAGAGATGCCACCCTGCTGACCTCCAAGATGGAGAAAAGAGACCATGAGTCCAGAAATGTGGGATTCTTCTAGAAGCTGGAGAAGACAAGAAACAAATTCTCCCATAGAGGAATTCATCCTGCCAGCAGCTCAGTCTTCACTCAGGGATAACTTTTCACCAATGTCAAACTTTTGACGTATAGGCATGTTAAATAATATATTTGGGTTGTTTGAAGTCTCTACATTTGTGGTAATTTGTTACAACAGCAAGAGAAAACCGATGCAGAAGAAAACACACAAAGGCAATTCACAAACTTGGCCCTGTTTGTTAACACGTCCTCCTAGCATATTACTCCGTGGTTGTACTTTTTAATTAGGAAGAACGACTAAATCTTTCTAGCCTCTTAGACCAAAGCCAAAGCCCTGTTGCTAGGCACAGTGGCCTACACTTGTAATCCGGGCAACTTGGGAGGCTGAAGCAGGAAGATTGGCACACACTTGCAATACCAGCCTGGGCAATTTAGCAAGACTCTGTCTCAAAACCATAGAGAGAGAGAGAGAGAGAGAGAGAGAGAGAGAGAGAGAGAGATGGATAGATAGATAGAGAGAGAGAGATGGATAGATAGATAGATAGAGAGAGAGATGGATAGATAGATAGAGAGAGGAGAGATGGATAGATAGATAGATAGTTAGATAGATAGAGAGATGGATAGATAGAGAGAGAGAGATGGATAGATAGATAAATAGAGAGAGAGAGAGATGGATAGATAGATAGGTAGATAGAGAGATGGATAGATAGATAGATAGATAGATAGATAGATAGATAGATAGATAGATCTGGGACTATAGCTCAGTGGTGAAACATTCCTGGGATCCATCAATAATACCACGCTAGGGAAAAAAAAGCCTTGTTACTTTCACTGATCTATGAAACTGTTTCTCTGTTTTCGTACTAAGAAATGTGTGAATGCTAATGTCCTGGAGATTTTTCTTTGCCTTTTCTCTATCTAAAACCTATAAACTGATTTAATTATTAATCCAAAAAGTGCCCCCTTTATTAAAAAGAAATCTACACTCCAGCCAAGTGCTAATCTTACTTTAACATGGACTAAGCACTACAAAACCAAATGGTAGAGTCAACAAACTAATATTATCACTATAGCAAATAGAAAACTTGGGCACATTCCAGTTTATTATCGCAACTGCTAGCAACAAACTTTGTGCATTTTCCATTTATAAACACATTAAATAAAAGCATTTGGTCCGAATCCCACATGAAAATAAAGTGCAGAGTAAAAACTCAAATTAATAGACTTTTTGAATGGAACAAAACCTGGATTTTCTAAATCTCTCAGTTACACACATCAAGCTATATTTTCATGCTATATTACATTTGTATTAGAAGTAGAAATGAAAAACGCCTCCATTTTATACTCAGACCCTATTATCTCCATCCATACTACCACTTTCCAACTCTTCTAACCACTCCTCTCTCATTTTCTTCCTCTCTTTTTTGCCCGACACAGCTTACCTTGCCTCAGAAGAATTGTCTAAATTTTATTCCCTGTTGCCAAAGACTAAATGATAAAGAATAGCATAGCTACAGTAGAGCTTTCAGTCATTAATTTAGCTTTGTGAAAAGCAGGTTCACCATGGGCAGAAGGAAGCTCAAGCTGCAGGCCCCTCTCACGGTGGACTTCTCCCACGCATGGGCTCCTCCCTGTGGCATCCTCCCCAGAATTGTTCTTTGAACCATAAAAAGTAAAAATGGTTAAGCTAGTCGCATCTCTCCACTTGGAGCCCCCCATCACCCTGCAGCTTGGTGGTGTTACCAAGGTTGTGAGCATTTTGGAGATCGGCAAAAGGGAAGACTTGGGGCGTGTTCAATTCTGGTGTAGTGATATGTTTAGAGAGTCGCTGGCCAGCCAAGGATGGAAAAGGCTTCTAGACTCTTCTCCTGCTCTTGGGCCAACCAGCACCTTGCCGAAGGACTGAGATCAGAGTCCACATCAGGACAAGAGCACATGCAAACTGCAGGAGTGAAAGTGCGTGAGTAGGAGAAAAACCGTAACAAGGTTTGCAGTGTTCAGAGTCAGAGGCAGGCAGACGTGTGAAATTGTAAACAAAGGGTATAGTTCTCATTGCCGCCTCTTCAAGAGGGAGATTCTCTCCTGTCAGGAATATATTTGATAATAAATTATTCATAATGATAAGTCCGAAATGTATTTTTATGAGTATCACCTAAAGTACATTTTATTAGGATTTCCCTGTTTCTGGTGTGCACAATCCTGTAGCAGTGAGTACAGCAGTGTGTGAGGTTACATGTTTTATGAATCTCTACCATTAATAAAACACGAATGTTGACCCACCATGCCAGAGGAAGACAATTCACTTCTGTTCTTTCTATAGAAAGCCATGTTACAAAATTGGTACCATATGAAGAGGTGATCAGAGAATGTGTACCCAAAATATATTTTTATATATATTATGAAAAGATGTCAGGGCACAGAAAAACAAAAGCCAACTAAATCTATTTCTGGGTTCAAGAGTAGTCTTAGTTCACTTTGTGCCGGTATGCACAACACTTAGGTTGTATTCATAAAGAGCAGATTTATTTCTTACCACTCTAGAGGCTGGGGGCCCCGTAGCTGGTGAGGGTCTTTGTGCAGGATCACCCCAGGAAGAGGCGGAAACGGCAAGAGCACGCTGGAGAGAAAGGGAAGGGTGGCTAACTCTCCTTTACTAGGAACCCACTCTTGAGATAATGGCACTAATCACTCTTTAAGGTTCCAGCTGTTAGCACCACTGCCAGATAAAAATTTGTGTATCGACTAATAAATTAATGAAAGAATGAATGAGCAGATAAAGGATGTATAGATGGCGATGTGACCAGGTGCACATTCTCCCTTCCATAATCTGGCCCACATTTCCCCACTGCGGATTGCATCTGAGCTTTGCTGATTTTTCTCACCAATAGCCTCACCTCATGACAGTATTTGCAGGAATGTCCTTTTCTTTTATTTTGCACCCAGGTTTCTCTGCAGAAAATCTTTGATTTGAGTTTGTCCAAAATAACAGTCTTTATCAATTTTATCACAAAGGAGACTTTGTTCCTTCAATAAGCTCTGCAAAGATCCCTACCGCTGCTTATTTATTTTCAGAAGAAGCCTCCCTTTCTATTTGCACAACCCTGTAGTTTTCTACCCTTTAATCTGGGTTCTCCGTGTTCCCTGGTCAGCAGCCTCTAGTTTCTGCCCACATTGTCTGGCTGGAAGGTAAATTCTTCTCCTTTGGTGGACAAAATACCTTACTGATCGGGGTCAGAGCTACAAAGCGATTCCCACTGGGCAGAAATCTGCACACTGCGAACTTCCTTTGTAACATTGTTATGAATTATTTCTGGCTGCACTAGGGAAAACTGTTTTCTAATTTAACTGTTTCAAGTCCACGGTATCTTCAAAACTTTGATGTTATGTCCATTGGCAGGCTATTGCAAATAATGATACACCGATTTATTTTTATTTATTTTTGTAAAAAGCTTTGTATTTTTAAATATGTTTTACAAGTGGAGATTCTAGGACATCCATTGGGTATAGACCAGTTTTTATAAAGATTTTAATATAAATTCAAATTGTTTGTTTACATATATACCATCAAGACAAAAGAGTGCTCATTTTTCTGAATCTTTTCCAAGATTAACAACTAATCTTTGGTTGGTATTCATAAAGAGCAGATTTATTTCTTACCGCTCTAGAGGCTGGGAAGTCCGAGGCTGAGAGGCCCGTAGCTGGTGATGCTGAAAAATGATTACATTTTTTTGTGTTATTTCTTTGATTACTATCAATAGTCAACTTGCTTCCCTTTCATGAATATTCCACTGAGCATTTATCAACCAGGGCCCTACCAGATTTCTTATCCTTTTGTATGAGCTTTTTATGTAGGAAATACATTAACTTTGACCTCTTATTGGAAACAGTTTTCAATTTAATATTTACCTCATAACCTTCATATATGGAATTTTTCATTTTTATTAAATTCGCATCTGCTGATTTTTTGCTCCATAATTAATATGCTACTTTTATGCTTAGGAAGAAGCTTGATTCATAGATGTCCAAATTTTCTTTGAATGTTTCTATTGTTAAAATTTTAAATATATAATTTCAGCCAATCTAGAATTGACTTTGGTGTATGGAATTAATGAAAAACTAATTTAGTTTTCATATTTCCAGATACTTGTTCCAACAAAATTTGTTTGAATACTTGTCCCTGCCAAAGAGTATAACAAGCTTCCTTATAGCATAATGGACTCTTTGTTTTTTGTTTGCTTTTGAGAAAAGGGTCTTGAAATGTAATTTAGGCTTCTCTTGAACTCACTACGTAGCCCATGCTGGCCTTGAGCGTGTGGTGATCCTCCTGCCTCAGCCTCCTGGGGGCTGGGATTACAGATGTGCCACTGCAGCCAGCAGCATAATATATAAACATAGAATAAATTTATATATATATAATATATAATTTATGTAATATATAATACAAAGTCAGTTGGGTTTTTTCCATAGTAGAGATTGAACCTGGGGCTTTCTCACTGGGCCACACATCCAGCCCTTTCCTAATTTTCTGTCTTTGAGATAACATCTTGCTAAGTTGCTCAGGCTGAACTCGAATCTGTGATCCTCCTGCCTCAGCTTCCTAAAATGCTGGGATTACAGGCATATGTCACCATGCCTGGCTAACAGAGTCAACTTATTAAGTCTCGCGACCAAAATCTATTAGACAAAATCTTCTCCAGCACATTCTACGTTAATTTGCTGACAGGGCACCAGCAGGGGGGCTGACACAAATGTGATGGTGTAGAAATGGAGGAGCTACAGAGTAGGAGACAGAATGCTTACATAAGCAAGTAGCTTTTCTTTCTTTTTAAAGAATGATTTCATTTTCCTTTTGCAGATTATTAAAGCATCAAACCCCTTACTTGATAATATTTATTTTGGAAGTTGTGGGCATTTAATGTCTTTCAAATGTACTGTTGGATATTCTAATTTAGTATCTTCTTGCTGCCCTTTCTCCCCATTCCTGTCCACCTGCCACATTACTGACCGTTACTACCAGCCCTTATTATGATTGGCAAACAGATAATAGGAAGATACTTCTCTGCTTCACAGTATTGTCTTGAGAATTAAAATAGCTCTGTAAACTTCTAAATGAGTAAGAAGGGCTAGATGGTGAATATCTACAGAAGATATTTCCATCAAACTGGATGAGCAGGATGTAACCTTCCATTATAAAAGAAAGCTCATCCAGTCTCCATTTGCCATTTGTTACTGGGAGCTACCATTTGTCGAGTCTTTTCTTGTCTCGGGTACTTTACCTGTGGTACTAAAGCAGGGAAGGGTTAAATGATTGGAATCAGTTCAGAGCTCTATCAGGTGGCTCACAGAGCAGTGCTCTGAAGAAGCAACACCTCAGGAAAGAGGTAAGACATGACAAAAGCTAGTGACGCTGTGAGACAGAACACAGTGACTGCCGTGAGAGAGGTCAAGCACAACATTACTGAGATTCAGATTCATCTGGAGAGCTCTGGAGAGGCCTGAGGGATGGTGTGGCATGGAATGGTGAGGTGGGTGTGCCAGGCTGAGAGACCAGCGAAGCGCAGAACAGGAAAGCCAAGGGCACCTTGTCAAAGAAAGAGGAAAGTGCTTGCTTGGTGGTTTATGTTCATGCTGCTGTAAAATCAGGACCAGGCTGGAATCCTAATAAAGAAGTGGGAAGAGACAGTAGGATGACACCCTGTAAACAATTTATCGAGGAGCCTGGTTTGCAAGGCGACAGTAAGAATGGAAACCCAGGGCTGATTTGGGAGCAGAAAGAGGGCAGCCTTGCTAACTTTTTGCAGCTCAGGCTTCTTGATCAGGAGGCTGAATCGCAGGGAGGAAGGCTGCACCACTATGGATAGGATGACTTTGGGGAGCAAGGCTGGTCAGTGGGTAGTGTTGGGCCAGATGGAGGGCTGTCATTTCTAGAGAGCAGGATTTAGAGTCACCTGCCTTATGCAAGGTCATTAATTTTGTTTTTTGGTTTTTTTTTTTTTTTGGTGCTGGGGATCGAACTCGGGTCCTTGTGCTTGCAAGGCAAGCAGTTTAACCACTGAGCTAAATCCCCAGCCCAAGGTCATTAATGTTTTTAAAGAATGATCCTAGTAAAGGTCAGAGAGTTGAAGCCAGAGATTCAATATCCTTTGCACATCAAAACAACCATGGATATAAAATAAAAATTTATTGTAGTGGTACATTTTAGATATATATAATGATAGCATTAATCATAGGGATTTGTACCTGTACATGATATATCTTTCTGCTTCTTTTTTTCCCATTCCCCTCCATTCTCTTTAACCCCTCTTCCCCTCCTTATTTACAAAAGCTTTGTTTCCATTTTTTTCCTTCTATTCTTTTTTCCCTGTGCCTCTCTTCCTTTCCCCCTTCCCCTCCCTTGTTCCCCTTACCATTTGAACAGTTTCTTCCCTTTCCCAGTAAAAGCCTTCCATCCCCAAATTTATTGAGTCCAAAACCCTAGCGGTGGGGGCAGACACCTGCACCATCCAGCACCTCCACGGGGGACCCCATCGGCAGCCACAGTTGGGAAGCACTGGGAAGGGGCAGAGGTTTGCTGGCGGAAGGCAGGATGGAGTGATAGACCCACCTTACTACCCTGGAAGAACGATGAGCCATCTGGTTTCTCTTACATTTTCCAAGCATATCTTCACTGCACAGACTTTACTGCTGTCTAGTTAATACTGTACTTTGAGAACTTTCTTGTTGCTTTTGCAGGCCTTCATCTCTTATCACCAGATGTTAAAAAAAATCAGAGAGAATAAGAGCTGGAATGAGACAGATTTTAATCCAGGGGTCTGCAAACATTCTCTAGCATCAGATACGCTGCAGAAAATAAAACCCTAATGCATAAGCAGCTGAAAGCCAAACATTCTAGCAGAATGGCACCCCAGAACCTGCTGAGTTTCCCACTTTCCCCCAACAGGGACTTTGGAGACTTGCTCAGATCTCAAAACCTGTATCCCACAGGCTCAGTCCCACCTCCTCCTTTTCAAATAGGGAAGGATGGTTTTGGAGCACAGACGTAATTGATCTAATGTGGCATAACTCATTAAGTCCAGTCTCCTAAATGCTTATGCAGTTTCCCTTCGTTCGCCGGGCAGTGCTTCCCTCTTTCCCAGTCTGTCTCCCCAGATGTCACTCTCCATTTCAGCAGACAGGAGAGCAGGCACATTCCCACAGCCGCATTTGCACAAGGTTAAGTGAGGAAAGAGTCTGCAGCTCTCGGCTGCCCTGAATTCTGTGGTTCCTCTACGGGGATCTCATTTATCTGTGTCGCTCCAATTTCAGCCTCTCCGTAATTCCGAGTGGCCTGTACAATCGTTATCTGGCCAACGTGGACAGATAAAAAGCCTTGTTAGTTTTAAAGGGAAAGTTTCAGTGATTGAAATTTTATCAGCAGGATGAGTATGGAAAAGTATAGACGTGCGCAGATCTCTGAAGAAAAAGTGAGACCTAAGGAACTATCATTGAAAATGCGAATTGTTAAGTGAGGTTTGCAAGTTTTATGTGACTGTCAAAGGAGGACACTTTCAGGCACGTTTGCTGCTTGTTAGGCTTTTGGCGTCTCACCTGTACTTCCCAGTCATCCCAGAGTCATCGCCTGGTTAGACTTCGACTCCTTAGGAATGTTTGTCGCAACAGACAGAAACGCAGCTTGCAAAGATGCTAAGATGGATTTCTGACAGGGAGAGCGTTAACCTCGAATTCCTCATCTTCTTAAGTATATTCAGACACTTGAAGGATTCTTTCCAAACAACTGCTCTAGGATATTTTACTGCTTCTTATTCATGCTATCTTCTTGTACAGAGTGCCTTTGCTGAGTTGAATTGCTGTCTTAGTTACTTTTCTCTTTGCTGAGGAGACAAAATACCCAACACCCAAATTTAAAGGAGGAAATGTTTATTTAGCTCAGAGTTCATAGTTTCAGTCCATAGCCAGCTGGCTCCAAGGCAGGGTGGCATAGCAGAGGAGTAGTAGAGAGGAGAAACGGTTCATGGCAGGCAGAAGACAGCAAAACCAAGCCTGCAACTAGCCTCTTTCTGTCCCTTATAGTTTATCCAGCCTCGGTGTTGGGCAGGTGTAGCGCTCACACCCATAATCCTAGCCAGAACTATACCAAACCAATCAGTGGACTCCTTTAGTAGTCACACATCCTTGTCCCAGCACTACACACTCTAGATCCAGCCACCTCTGAAAAGCACAAGCCATAACGAGTTGCTAATATTTGATTGCATAATCACGCTCTAAATATGATGGTAAAAATCAGTCCATTTCCCTATTAATATATACGCAGGAACATATTCAACCACTGAAGACTGAATTCATCTTGTTTTTTGGTTTGTTTTTGTTGTTGTTGTTCGGGTTTTTTTTGAGACAGAGTCTCACTAAGCAGTTCAGGCTGGCCTTGAACTCATGGCGATCCTCCTGTCTCAGCCTCCAAGTGCTAGGATTACAGGCATGCACCACTACACCGAGTTTTTCATCTTGTTTTTAAGGAGACTTGGAGCAAGATTTTCTTTTTCTTAATGCCAGGTGACTCTGCTTCTGTTTAATTCACAACCTATTGTTCAGGCCCCAAAAAGAAAGGGGTTGTTAAGTTAAATACTCTTCCAGCGCCCTGTAAGAGTGCTCATTTCTTTCATTTCAGGCATCATTGCAAATTTTCTTCATCAACCTTGTAGGGAGGGCCTGGTCTTTTCATCTGTGGGGAAATCCATGCTCTATTTCCATCTTTAATTTACTGCGAGGCAGCAGCAATTCCGCTGAGCTAGAAATCTGTCCACAGCTCTGTCCTCACGTACCTGAGCAAAGCTCACAGAGACCCCTCTTTTTACAGCAGCCCATCACACAGCCCACAGTGGTATCTCGGAACGCAACTCAGATTCATTCACATAGTAGTACTAAAAATAAAATCAGAAGTTCAGTAAATGAATAATTCAACTAATATATTCGGTCTTGAATATAGGATTAGACTTACCCAGCTGTTTACATTTTTCTCCCTGCATCGTCCTCCTTGCTCTGATTTATTTCAGGAGCCAAAGCAGGTGTGGACAGAGATACATATCCATTCATCTTCAGAGTCAGCGTCGCTCCTCCACCTCTCACCTCTCCCTTTGGCCACTTGTCATTCTCCTTGACCTTCCTGGATCTCAGCTACTGTGGCCGGCACTTGGCCCTGTGTGCCAAGAAGTGGCTCATCCAGGATGGAACAGCAATCGGATCCAAAGGTATATGCTCACAGCCATGATAACATGCTGCTGATCTACACAGATTTCCCAGTGCACGAAGCACTCTGCCTTCATTATCGCTCTGGGCTCCCATGCTCAACTACAGGGAGGGCAACTCCCTCTACCAGGAGATTCTGAGGAGGACTTTGAAGAGTGCTTGAACTTGGTCTTCTCCAGAATTCCCGGGAAGCATCGCCTCAGCACTCGTTAAAAATTCAGATTTCTGGATCTCAAACAGATTGATGAATGTGAACATCTAGAGAAAGGTCTTGGGAATCTGTATTTATATCAGTGGCCCCAGAGCACTCTTAACATCAGACAAGGTTAGGAAACACTGCTTTGGAAAGACTCCTGTTGCTCTCCTAGGCTCAGTACCAGCAGTTGTGGGAAGACCCGGGACTGAGGTGCAGGGCAGTTATACGATCCAGAAGCCGATCAGGCTGCGAGGGGAGCCTGATGCTAAAGGTTTCACTCAGGCTGCATTCTCAGGCCCAGAGCGTTGCTCCCGGGACTGGGGAACATGAGGGACTGTGGAATTAGCAGAAGGGACAGCAGCTGGATCCCTTCCCAACTGTCTTGGCTCAGACCTGGTGTGGCGTGCCCCAGGTCTGCAGTTTGGATGCATCCCTCCTCCCAGGACTGTGCCTGGTCGTTCTTAGGATGATATAAGGAGGGTCTCCTTAGTTCACCAAGAATCTTCCCTGCCCCAGCACAGGCATGGAAAGAAGACAGTGATGGACCAGCTGGAGCAGAGGTGCGGGTAGAAGGTGAAGCCACGGAAACTACAACTTGGAAGCTTGCTCATTCCTGCAGTTACATAAGGCATCAAGGTGCTCGGGGCCAAGATACAGTACTTTCCTTGATACTGATTCACCATACTAAGGGTGATCATTCTCATTCTGTACTTCAAAATTTTAGTTTGCCTAGGTAATATTGTTTATCGAGCAAATTTGAACATAAAATTGGACATTTTCAATGACGTTATGGTTTTTCTGTTTTTATAGAGTATAAATGATCATTGGCTTCAAAGAAAAGTCACTTTTCAGTTATAAATCATTACTGTGTATTTTATGCCTAATAATTTAATTATGTCACTGTGGAATTGATGAATTTGAAGAAACATGGAAAATTACATCGGCTATTGCTGTGAATCTAGTGATGTGAAGATGTTGGATTTATGTATGTTAATTCGATTCATATGCAAGTCAAAACACGCATATTTTTAATCAGCAGATGGTTTAATATGCTTTCCACACTTGTGAAAAATGAGAAGTACCACAAGCTATTTTTCGCCTTGTCATTCATTCTGTCAACAGTACTTATTGTGAATCCAATGAATGTGGTGGATTTGGGTACAAGACAGAGTTAGAAATGAAAAAGAATATATGGCTCTTTTTTGGGAGAAGACAGAGTGAACTTCAACAGATTTTTCTTACTTTACACTTTGAGGAATGTTTCTCTAAAATTGTGTCATTTGAACTTTCATGACTCTAAAAGACTTCCTATACATTAGAATTTCTGAGCTGCTTTATAACCATTGTTGTTGACCTTCCACGACCATTTTTATTAAATTTATTAATTCATCCATTTATTCACTAGATAATATTATACACCCAGCATGTGTGGAATACTTGCAAGACAGCATACCACAAAGAAAGCCTGATTTCTACCCTCAAGGAATTTGCAGTCTATTAAAAAGGAGCTGGATCATGGAAGTGAAAACGGGTCTTGTGTGTATAGAAGGTAGCTAAGCTCTCACTGCCATGTCGCAACTCACTTGGGGATTGTGTTCTGTTCTTGGGGGAGGATAGAGACCAGCCCTTATCTGTCTCCTATAGGATGAGTGGGGCACAAATGGAGTGGCTCCTGTATGAGAGCTGTGGCTCTGAAGCTTCCTGATTCTGCCTCCCAGAGAATATTTATGCTTTCAAAAGCCTTTGTTGGTTGTTAATAATCAGTTAGTAAATCACGATTAACTTTGCTAGGGAAGCAGCTCCCTGCTTAGAAGAACATTTGGATAAATCCTTCCGTGAAACAGGTCTTTTTGATATGCAGTCTTCTCCTACTTTTACAATTCTGTTGGAGTTTCTAAAATGAGGATTCTAAAACCCATAACTCTAACTTTTATCATAGCTAGACTTGTAAGATCTTTGTTTATCATTCATTATTAAGTACAGGCTTTTTTATTATGATAAAATATACATAACATCAAACTGAACCATTTTTAACTGTACAGTAGCATTAGGTACATTCACAGCGCCTTGCAACCAGCACCACTGTTTCCACAGCCTTTTCATCATCCCAAACAGAAACTCTGTACTCGTGAAACAACAGCTCCTCCTTTTCCCTTTCCTTAGCCCTGGTAACTTCTACTTCTCTAAGAATTTGACTTCCTTATTCTAGGCACCTCCTATAAATGGAAACAGAATGTCCCTTTGTAGCTGACTTACAATCACTTAGCATAATGTTTTCAAGGCTCACCTATCTTGTAACAACTATCAGAATTTTTTTCTTTTTAAGGTCAAACAATATTCCATTGTCTGTGTGCATCCTCAACATTTCATTAATTTATCTATTGATAACTACTTGGATGGTTTACATCCTTTGATTATCACACTGCTATGAATATTGAAGCACAAGTGTTCGTCTGAGTCTCTGTTCTCAATTTTTTAGCTCACATGCCTAGGAATGTATTTGCCAGATCATAGGGTCATCCTGTGTTTAACATTTTGGGGAATCAAAATGAACTGCTTTCCACTCCAGCTATAGAATTGTGGTTAAGTGTAAAATTCAAAACATTCATTCAGTCTTGACTTCATTCAAATAAATGATTCAGATAAAAGACAGTCTTGGTTAACTTAATTAATTTTTGTTCCTAGTAATTGCACTCAGTAAATTTTACTGCTAGAGAAAGGAGAGGGGAAATAGAATTGGAAGAGGCTCCCCACACATTTCCATTCCAAACATTAACTGTACACATGCAGGACTTCATCATGTTGCACTTGCAGCACTGACCCATTCTGACTCATGTTCTTATGTCTTTATGTCTTTAGCACTGTCTTAGGGCAGGAACCGTGGACACAGGCGATTTAATAGGAAATGTGCTAAGTAAATATTTGTCGTTGAATCAGTTGATTGCATATTATAAAACACATTGTATCTGATAAATCTGTTAATATCCATTTCTATTTCTGGACATTACATTCAATGTTCCAGTGACTATTGCTCCTGGACATACCACAGAAGCAAAGTTTTGGAAGGTAAAAGAAACCAAATGGTTAACAGAGGATACTACTGGACATGACCAGCATGCCCACAGTGAAAAGGGGAAGATATCAGAAGGATCTGAATTACATTTAATTTGGCAAAATAATGTGATTAGGTGATGGATGGAGAAGTGAAGTCCGGGGAGTGGAGAAGGACATTTTGCAATTGTGTGGAGGTGGAAGTGATGTAGAAATTCAAGGGAGCATGCAAGCAATTTTGCCTGGTAAGAACGAAACAAAGGCCAGTAGGTGGTAGAAAAGGCAGATGCTCAAGGGTATATGGGGTAATGAGGATGGATTTTTGATCGAATATCAGCCTGGAAAGTCAGATGGAAGGTGCTTCTGCTTTGATGGAAATTTCTGTGTGTTATTTTTGGGTATTGGCAAATTGAAGGTATAATAAATTTATGTTCTTTCTCTGCGGAATGAGATCAGGTGTATAAAAATATTTGTTAATTAAGAAAATATACCAAAATACTGACAATAGTTTTCTTTGGGATGTTGTCATGAGTGAGTCTTTAGATATATTTTCTAAATATTGTACGATGAGAATGTCTTAGTTTTGAAGTCAGAAAGAAAGTTAATATTTTTCTCTGAAAGGTGAAGTTTTTAAAGTTCACATAGTATTGATTAGGATGTTTGGTCTAAGCCACAGAAAGGGGCTTTAACTAAATCAGTCAGAAAGGAAATTCGCTGGAAAGAAATGGGCTATTTAATGGGACCAGAAGGAGGACAGAGACCAGGAGGATCCCACAGATCTCACAGGGCAGCCTCCGACTCATGCTCTCAGTATCAAGAAGGGAGCTTCTAATGCTTTATCCAGCATCGCCCCCCCACCCACTAACTGCCCCGAGGTGAAGATAGGGCCTGGTTTCCCGAACCCCACACATCTGGCTATTTCACAGCTAAGAAAGTTGAGGTGCTATTACCAGACAAGGGTAGAATGGTAGAATTTTTTTTAAAAAAGTCAATGACTTCCCTGTTATATTTTATGAAAAATAGAATTTTATTGAACAATTATTTATTTTTAACAGTCAATAGTGGTGTCCTAACTACACTTGTTGGATCAAATTCACTCTCTTTTTATGTTCTTCTTAGAGCCCTGAAAACTAGCTTTCTTCAGTGTGTACTGTGGCCATGGAGCTAGGTGGCCACAGGGAATGGAGGGCACAGCTCCGGGGGCGTTGGTTCGCTGGGTTTTAGCGAGACCTGCCCTTTGATTCACTCACTTTTAACCAAAGAACAGAAAGCACAATATTTAATTCATTAAATATAGCAAAAAAGTATTTTAACGTCGTAAGATGAGTAATTAAAAATATTTTATGTTGGCTTCATAAAAGATCTGAGATAGGATGACCCACTGTTTTCATCAAAGTTCTTTGACTTGCAAACGTGAAATGCTCGCTTGAAAGTAGCTAAAGCCAAAACGAGATGTGTTTGAAAAATTCCATCCAAAAATCTAACAAGACTTGAGGACAAAGCCCTCCTGAAGAATCCGGAAGTACACAAACCTCAGCGAACCAGAAGCCTTTCGGAGCACAAAATGTGTAACCGTTTGTGGATGCCCAGGCTGACAGTCTGCTGCTGTTTCTCTCCAGATTCAGGCTTCCTGCCTCCTTCTGCAGAGGAGTGGGAAAGGCCTGGGTTCCTCCTGAAGACCGAGGTCCCTCTCTGTATAAACATGTCCTTCATCTGAGTTGCCTGCTCGGATCTCTGTTACTAAATCTGAACTAGATAGTGACAGCTCTCAGGTTGTCCCTGTCTGTGACCACCCTGGCCGCAAACGAGGACTACAAATGCGAGGAGCAGCCTGTGATTGGGAGAAGTTCTCCTCTAGGTTCAGGAGCAACAGAAACTGGGTACAAAAGAATAGGGAAAAGCAGAAAAAGAGTGGTTCTAAGAGAAATATGGGAACACTGTCAGTAGGGGCTGGGGATTTAGCTCAGTGGCAGAGTGCCTGCATAGCAAGTGCAAGCCCCTGAGTTCGATTGCCAGCACCCCCTCAAAAAAGAAAAATCAATAAAGTGTGGGGGAAAACCTCAAAAGGAGAGTGGTTAATTCAGTATGTTCTTATCTGTGTGAAATAGAAAGCCTCTCTTAAAGTGTCTCAACCCGAAATGAGGTCTCATGAGGCAGGAAGTCCTGTGGTGGGGTGACCTTCAATGTGTGAAGGCAGCCCGATTTCTTCTCATCTTTTCTTCCGCCATCCTTGGTATGCTCTTCATGATCAAGGATCCGGGTGACACATCAAGCACAATTAAGTCTGAGAGCTTGTCTTTGACACAAGGAAACCCCCAGATGATTCTCCTCCTGTCATGGACCCTAACTGGGGTTATTTGCCCATTTCCGAACCAATGGAGAGAGAACGAAATCTCCAGCCTCGGCATAGAGGGCCAGCCTTCCTAAAGTGTGTGGCTCTTTAAAGGGGAGACTCTGGGACACTGCTAGGGTTCTGGGAACAAAGAGTGAGTGGACAACCATCTGTGCTGGCTGTAGAGAAGACAGAAAATGGCAGAACTAGTGGAGCAGAGAGCTAGACAGCAAAACAGACAGAAAGAGGAGGGAGGCAGGAAGGTGGGCGGAAGAGTAAAACAAGTTGGAGACAGAGACAGGCCGAAGAGGAAAATCCAAGACACCCCTTTAACGAAAGCCAGGCGCTTTATTCTGTTTCCATACATATGGGAATTTGCAGTCTATCAAAACTACAAATTCCTTTGCAGATGTAAAATGTTTCTGTAAGTTCCCGCCTGGATATGAAATGTTTGAACATCAGCCTGTCCAAAGGTCAACTAGGGGCTATAAGGGCAGACAAGTATTCTGATAAAGTATAACTTGTTCTGTTCTTCTAAGTTTCCCGCTTGAACTCCCAGCGCTATGTAACTGCGCTAAGTAACTTTCCCTAGCAAGCCTGGTGCTACGTAACTTTCCTAGTAGCTCCCCTACCAAATCGCGCCTTATGCAAATACCCAGAACCTGTGAACCAATTAGCAGCTGCTGGCAGTGCAGCCCTGATTCTATAAAAGGAGAAGCAGCTGTAATCTCGGTGTCTCAGATTCTTCTTCTTCTTCTTTTTTTTTTTTTAAATTTGGGCTGATAGCCTGTCTGGGGAAGAGGGCTTAAACTGAGTTCTCCAGCTCTCCGGCTGTAGAGCTTGGTTTCTCCAAGGTCTGAGCTGTAACACAATCTGTAAACACTTTTGCTGTAACAGAGAAGCTGGTTCCACCTGGTATCTAAGGTTAAAATGCTTTTGTCTCATCTTACTGTACAGTCAGGCAACTATTACAGGAACGTGCTTTACCTATTTTCATTGCTATTTGAAAAACTCATTAACTCTTCAGTAATTAAACTGATTAACCATTTTTCAACCTCAGATTATGGAAGAGATGGCTGTAGCAGGCTCCAGGCAAAACATTACCTTCCTTTTCTGCTTAAAATAGACCAGAATTAATTGCCTCATGAAGGGTTGAAACAAATATAATGGTAACTTATTTATAATTTTATAATAGAAAAAGCAATCTAATTACATTTAAAAAGATTGAAAACCACAAACATGAAAACAAAATCACCTGTAACCCCACAACCTAACAACAAACAGTATTTTCCCAGAATTAACTCCCAACAGTTTTTTTCATGTAATTGGATAGAGTGCTTTATTTTTCAAAACAGGCATTACATGTGCATGTAGAAATTTCAAAAAAACCCAAAGAGGTATTCTGAAAATGGGGCAGGTGTCCTTCCCACTAAGTTTGGAGTCCTTTAATGTGCCCCAATGTTAGCAGTTCCTTCTATAGTCTTCCATAGATAGCCTGCCCACCAACAAGGAAATACACATACTTATGTTCTTTTTTCAACACACTTGATTTTTACAACATTGTATCCTACTATGTATGTTGCTACACACCTTACTTTTTCATTTTACAGTATTCCTTGGAGATAATTTCATACAGGGTGCCTTTCAAAATTAGCATTATAATGCATTCACACACTCCTTATAATCATGATCTTCAGTACTTGTAAGAAGTTTGAACAAATGATTGACTCATTCCTTTAATAAATGTTTACAAAGCACCTGCCCCATCTGCAGAACACTGGTGATTCTAAGATTAAAGAGATGGACCATCCCGTGAAGGAGTCACAGGACAGCGGGAGAGAGTCAGTAAACAAGGAGTTACAGGCAGTTTCTCAGTGCCAAGCGGAAGAATGCAGGAGGTGTTGAGGGAAGAAAGGAAGGCGCCTTCAAGCCACTGAACAAAAATGTTGAAGGATAAGTACAGGACGAGCATCCTGGGCAGGGACAAATAAACAGGAAGTACCACTGTGGTCTAGGTGACTACAGGAGTTGGGTATAGTCCCTTCCCTTTGATCTTTAACTTGTGGTCAAGTCTTCAATATCAATAATGCTACGATAAACAATTTATAGTATATCTAACTTTTTCCATGTTTTTCTTGTGTATTTCCTTGGCTACATCCCTAGAAATGGGACTGTGAAGTCAAAACATAGGAACACTCTGATCTTCTGCACACAGCCAAAATGCTTTCCAAATAGACCATCTCACTTCATAACACCAGCATTGTATGGGCAAAACCAATGCTCATTATCTTTGTGTCTTTATCGTGTGTTTCAATGTATACTTCTTTGATTACTAAGTAAATTTCTCCATATATTTGTTACTATTTTGCTTTCTTCTTACATAGTTTTCTGTTTATACACAGTCACTGAGAGTCTATATTTTACTTTAGCTGTTATGAGCCCTACTTATAATGCAGATATTCAGGCTTTTGTTTTTCATATTGGCTGTCAATGTAGTTTTCTGGTTAGCTCATATTTTACAATTTTGACACATAGAAGTTTTAAAGATATACCCAGTCACATCCGCTGATTATTTCTATTTCAAGTTGAAAATTACTTCTGTCCAGAAGTTTAACAAATATTCTATTTTCTTCTGGATTGCCTTAAGTTTAAAATATATATATATATAATTCATTAATCCTCCTAGAATTCTCTTTGGATAGTTAACATGATCCCCCCGCAAAAAAAAAAAAAAATTGCCAGTGAGTAATATGAACTTTCTCTTCTCTGGTGATTTTTCAACACTTCATTTTTAGTCAGTTTTAGGTTTCCAGTGTAATGGATGGGAAGACCACATGCTATATGATTCTTACATTCTGGGACAGCCAGAGCTGTGGAGAGAGAACACCAGTGGTTGCCAGAGGCTGTAGGAAGGAAGGGAAAATTTTCAGGGCAGTGAAGATACTCTGTACAATACTTTGCTGGTGGATACATGTTGTTACACATTCGTCTACCTCCGTGGAACGTCAACACCAAGAGGGAACCCTAACGTCAACTACGGACTTTGGAGAAGTGCAGGTTCTTCCATTGCAGCCAATGTACCACTCTGGTGGGGGATGTTCACAAAGGGGAGCCAGGGGCATCTGGGATATATCTGTTAATTTTCATTTCAAAGAAGAATCACATTCAGGAATCAACTAATTCCTCAAATGGAACTAATTTCTAGTCCTTTCCTGAAATGTGTCACATTGGCTTAAAACCATATTCCTGCATAGATGGCTCTATCTATATACAGAAATACAACCTAGCAGGACTAGGCTTAGGAAAAGCTTGTCAGGCTTCCCGTTAATGGAGAAATCCGCTACTAAAAGAAGACCTTACCCTCAAAGCCTAGCAGAGTGGTGGTTGTGTGGCTTGTTTCGGGTGGGTAGGGTGTTAGCTAGTGTCATGGTTTCTCTGTTGAACGAGCAGGATCTCCTGGCCCTCCTTCTTTTGTGGGTACCCTGGGCCATTTCTGTGAAGGCCAGGTCCACTTATCTCAGCCTGTGATTTATTGCAGGAAAAAATAACTTCTTGCCTCACCAAAGCCATGAGTGCAGGTTGTTGGCTAGCTGATTAGTTTTTGAGAAAAGTGAGAAGCAGTTATCTAGAGAAACCCTGTGTGGAAGGCTCTCAGACTCAAGTCTACTTAAGTACAACCTGGAGAACTTACTAAACATGAAGATTTGGGGGCCCAGTATGGGATCACCCAGAGTGACGCTGGAAAAATTTCCGGACCTCATGTTTTTCTAGTTATTTGAAGTCCTAAGAAAATTCCCATGAGCAGTTTTCCTTCTCTTACCACAAAACACTGGCACCTGCTTTGCCAGCACCTATGAAAGTATGGGGATAGCAACACACGGGCACACCTGCCCAGGTGGGGGCCACAGCCCCGTCCGGCCTTCCCGGGAGGTCCACAGCTGAGTGGTTCGTGGCCTACCCCAGTTCGGGTCCCCCAGAGGGCCATCCCGGACCCCCTCAGGCACACTCCCGGGAGCTGGGAAGCAGTCGGCTCCCCCGGCACGGCGCCCTCGGGGGGCAGGCGTGCGCCGCCCGGTGTGTGTGCAGACGCACGCCCGGGCCAGCGCGCCTTCCTCGCGCCCACTCCAGGATGAAACCCGCTCCTTGGAGGGCGGCGGGTCGCGTTAGTCGCACCGGGTTCAGGAGACTTGCTGGCCCTTTCTCCTCTTCCGCACCTAATGCCCCCGCCCTCGGCCAAGCGCACGATCTCGTCCTCTCTGGCCAGGGCGCGGCGCCTTCCCAGCCACGCAGCCGCGGGAGGAGGAGGGCTGGCTCCGGCGCAGCTCGCGGGTCTCCGCCG
>PVJO010000561.1:180581-228572 GCA_004026905.1 Hystrix cristata
GGGGCGAGCGGCGGGGCGGGGCGAGCGGCGGGGCGGGGCGAGCGGCGGGGCGGGGCGAGCGGCGGTGGGAGGCCGGCGGCGTCCCCGCCAGCACCTCAGCGGCAGCGCTCCCCGAGCCCGCGACCCACAGCCGTAGCTACCGCCCGGCGCGCGGACGCGGACGCCCGTTTTGCGCTCGGGCCGGCTCGGACCGGCTCGGCTCGGCTCGGACCGGCTCGGCTCGGCTCGGCGCGCGGCCGCGGCGGCCTGGCGCGCGAGGGCTGGAGCTGCGGGCGCCGCGCGCCGGTCGGACCCGCGCCTCGCCGGGCTGCTCCGAGCCGGGCTCCGGCTGCACACTCGGGCCGCCGGGGCCGGAGGCTTCATGAGCCCGGAGGATGTCCGGGAAGCACTACAAGGGTCCCGAAGTCAGTTGTTGCATCAAGTACTTCATCTTCGGCTTCAATGTCATATTCTGGGTGAGTTGGGCGCTCGGGTCCCCGCGCGGCGGCGCCGTGACTTTCGCGGCCCCGCGGGCGCCGGGAGGGAAGCGTCGCTCCGCTCTGGGGACCCGGGGAGGGACGCCGAGCGGAGAGGGCCCAGGCCCGCTGGCTCCTGCGTGGGAGTCGGGCGAGCGCGGGGACCCCCGGGGCAGGTCGGCGGCGCGGCGCCGAGCCCGCCCCCGCGAGGTCTGACTGGAGCGGCGCCGCATCCCGCACCGCCCGGCTTTGTGTGGGTGCAGACGCCGTGTGTGCGGCCCCGGCGTGCACCCCTGCACCCCTGCCCCTCGGCCCTGGGACGCGCTGCCTCGGCATCATGCACCGGCCAGTGGGCGTGTGGGCTGCGGGGATTCATGTCTATATATGTCTTTGTCGGGATAATAGCAAGTCCTCGTCAACATATGTTCCAGCGTGCTCGTGCCTCACGTCTTCCTCTTTTACGGAGCGACACAGCGGTGGGTTTTGGAAACCCTCGGAGAAATGCAGAGAAGGTGTGCGACACATGTTCTAGCGGGGAACCGAGCCGGTGCCTGATCACAAGGTTCACACCGGGCCCTGCTTGGCACCACAGTGCGCTTGCCGCCGACTGTCTTTAGACTGGGACCCTACTCTTTTGTTTTGATTCTTTGCAGGGATCTCACAAATGTGTTTAGCACCCAGACAAAGAGTTCTGAGCCAGGACTAGGGAAAACGTTGGTTGGAAGACTGTGTTATTTTTCCTCCTCTAGCTCATCCTCTTCCCCGCTGGGCACCCCTTCTCCAGGGAAAGTAAAGATGGTGGCCGTGTGGGAGGGGGTTCCCCAAGTTGCTGTTCGGTGTGGGGTAAACAGTGATACAAATGTAGAATCAAGATTAATCCGCATCGGTGTGAACACAGTCTGTCTTCATTTGGCTCTTTAATTTTGGCTGTTTGGTATAAATATATACATCTGTGAGAACTATTGTCAGTACAGCTTTTTATATTCTTTATTTCTACCACACTTCTGCAAGGTTCCTTTTTTTTTAATAGGAGTGTCTTGTGTTGGTCAAGTATGTTTTATGAAAGGAAATGAATGGAAAGGATCATTTTGGATCCACCTGTCAAGCATTAATGAGGGGGACATGTGAATAGATACCATACCCTGTCATGTACAGGCAGTGTTTTGGTATGTTTGTTTGTCAGTGCATATATAGGGTTTCAGTGAGAAATTACTCCCCCAGACCTGTCTGACACATACAAGAACAGCCAGAAGAAATTACTTTATTTGCTTCCTCCCCCATCCTTACTGGAAATGTTTAAAAGTGGCAGGTGGTCGTATTCTGAGTGAGGTGTATTGGAACTTGAAACTTGGTGACTTTGAGAGGTGAGACCTGCTGAATTGGGACTGGCCTTTGCTGGGGCATGAGTCCAGGCCTCTGGATTCTCCCTGAACATTTCCAAAAGTTGCACAGTTCAGCTGCCAGGCAGCAAAAAGCACCCAGGGGCTTTCTCTGCAGTTTCATAGGGAATGAAGAGGAAATAAAAGGATTTGGACCTGTTTCACTGACGGCTTGGTGTTATGTTGTAGAGTGCACAGAGGCAAATTTAGCTCTTTCTCTGAATTAGGTTGCAGCAAAAGCCCTGGAATTGTGGAAACCTTCAAAGAATTACAGACTGCTTACATAGAGAGTTCCAGAACAGAGCCATATCTTGTCTCATTTGGAAAAATCCTTATTTAAGGGAGGGGAGTGGATTTGTGGGAAGCCTGGAAGTTCGCAGAGGTTGTGGAAATAGAACAGCAGTCCCAGGCAGAATTCTTAAGGAGGTACTGCTTGTGCAGGCCCCTTATGTGCCTCCTTTTGTACACATGCTCCCCTCGTTTCTAAGCCCAGAGCCTTTCTTATACCCCTACATTACTTTTCGTATCGTGCTCTCTGTTCTAAATACACCCGTATTTAAATTTCCCGGTTTATTGAGGCCATAGCGGCTAGTGATGAGCCGCAGGGAGGCACTCGGCCTTAAAGCAATTCAGACTAAGAAGTTAGTGACTGAAGAACAGGAGGTAGTAACTAGGCAGCCTGCTTCCTCTGCTCTCTACAGAGTCACCGTGATTGCCAGAAGCAGACTCAGTGCTGTTTCTACACAGTTGAGAAGAGATTGCTAACAGAGACCACGGTTCCTAATTCTTCCTTTTCACACTAACGGAGGAAGAACATATTTGAAATGCATTGAAGACATTTAGAGGTCTAGCGCTGATGGAATAAAATCGAACATACAGTGCTGACAGTCTGGTTTTTACTGAATCCTTACAACCTCAGGATTTAGTGGTTTAAATAAAACTTTGTAATTATAGCTTGCAGGTCTGTGATTTGGCCAGGCTCACTTGAGCAAGCCTTATTTGGGGTCTGTGATGCAGTTGTTCTTTGTTAGTCAATTACCTGTCCTGAGCCACAGTTTCTAAACTGTTAAATGAAGGAGTTGGTTGAGCTATAAAGTTCTTCCTGCTTCTGACAAAGAATGAGTATGTCGAGTTTTAATATTCTGGGAAAGAAAAATACAAGCGATGGGGACTAATATATAATGAAGATAGCATGTACTGGGGCACTTATTAACACACAGACTTTTGTTCTTACCGAGAGTTGGCTGAAGACCAATTTTATAACTTTCATTTCTTCCTCAAAGATCTTTTCATTAAAAACAAAAACTTTCACTGACTTCTTGAGCTATTGGTGTGGTGTACTTGCTTCTTTTCTCCCACTGTGAATCTCAAATGTAGTCCTGTGAGTCATTACATATATTTTTATTATTAGAGTTACAGTTTAATGTGTAAAATTTGAATCCTTTTATATAACAGTTGTAATGTAATGATATTCTAAGTAACAAAGTCAACATCTTGTTCAGATTCCTTTCTCATTAGTTATCACAGGGTGGTGGAGAAAACCTTGTTTTCCCTATTATATATTGGAATGACTCAAGGCAGAGGAAATTGATTCTTTTGAGGGTGTCATCATACTATGATATTTCTCAGAAAACCCTGACATTGCTTTGGGGTGAGAGAAGAAAAACAAAGAGGATTTTGCTTTAAAAATCAATCCTTTTGGTACTGAATCCTTACATTCCATTAACCATCATTAATAGGTGCTTTGGACCCTGGCTCTGATAATGAACTGTTTCTAGGCAAGTAGTAAATTAATCTCAATATTCTGGTTATTCATTGCTCCATAACAAGCCCCAGACTTAGTGGTTTACCAAGTCCTGTGATTTGGCCAGGCTCACTGGGTGATTCTCTGGTGCAGTTCATGAGAAGGGGCTGAGGTGGGAGTTACCTGAGGCCCGTGGGGCGGGATGGCAGCATGCTGCTCCCACAGGACTGGCGGTCGACACCTGTGGAGGGCTTGACTGCAGTGGCTGACTGGAGCACTGCCTTTGGTTTCTTCCCGTCTCTGGCTGGAGAAATAGAGTCTAACTTTTGAGGGTGGGGTCAAGGTGAAATTGTGAAAGATCAGGTTGGAGGAAGCCATTTTTGGACAATATAATCTGCTTCTCTGAGCCTTGATTTCTTGTTTATAAAGGAAGATGACATTATCTAACAGAGTTATGGTTTCAAGGATTCCCTAAAATAAATGCTACTCAGCACAGTTTCTCAGTATTTACCAAATGGTGACTATCTTTGTCTCCACATACCGTACTAGTTCCATCTCGGACTGCAGAACTTCTGGAATGCTTTAGTCTGGGGCCTCGGCATCATTACTGCCAGGTGATGATAATATCTGTAAGACGGCAAAGGAGATAAGGCAGGTGGATTCAGTAGATTTTATTGTGACTCATTAGAAAGAAGTTCCCATAGTTCAGGTGAAGCTTGACTGACTTGGGGAAGGCCAGCGGCATTTTCCTCTTCCCTGATGTAGCAGGGTTATGAACGTCTTAGGTACCTGGGGCCAAGATTCTCTTTTGGTGTGCTTTCAAATATTACATTGTGTTATGAGTGGAGGTTTATCCAGAGTTGATGGCAGAATGTTGCATCTAATTTGCTTCCACAGGGTTTAAATGTAGAGAGGAGGGAGATTTAGGGCACTTGGAGGGGCATCAAGTAGGAAGCCTTATCTTATGATTCACTATAAATTGCAAGATGTTCTGGAATGATGATACATCAGCAGTTTATAAGTCATAATTTTTGTTTTAATTTGCTAGACATCTGTTAGCTTCGATGGCAACCATATGGGAGTCTCAATTGCCTTTTGAATTACAGGGAGATGGTAGGAAGAAAACTAAATATGGTTATGGAAATACAATGTGGGAAAGATGTAAGAAAGGCATAGAGACCTCAGTGAGGAAAGTGACTGGACATTGACTTGCTTGTTCTGACCACTGCTCTGTGGGCTATGAGAATTGCCAGCACCTTCTCCCTTGATGATATGCTTGACAACTGAAATCAAGCCAAAGGGAAAAGTTGTAAACCAAGTAATATTCTACCCCCCATAAAATTACTCAGGTATACACATTTAAATGGATCATTCTGTCTTACAGTCCACAGTAATAGGCAGGCCCTGGCAAAAGGCAAAAGTGATGTGCTGTTTTAATTTTTTCCTCCTCTTTTTTTTTTTTTGTTTTGCTTTTCAGAAGGGGTCTTGCTATATTTCCCAGCCTGATCTCAAATCCTGGGCTTAAGCAGTCCTTCTGCCTCAACCTCCCAAGTAGCTGGGATGACAAGTATGTGCCGCTTCACCTGTGCAACGTTATTTGAAACAGAGCTTTGCTGTTATGATGTCATTTTTCCTGAGCATCTCAAGTGTCTTACAAGCATACTATGGTAACTTAAGATGAAGAACCTGTCAGGGTTCACTTTTGGAGTTTAAGTATCTTTTGTAACTATAGCCCAGGATTCTTGGTTTGAAACTTACTTTAGAAGATGCTTGTTATTCTAAAATAAAAGATCAAGTAAGTCATTTGCATCTGTTCATAATGGAAAAGTGATAGAAGTTTTTGTATATGTCACAATTAACACCACCCACCAACACATAAATGTTGGGATGAAATTGTACTAGTCAGTTTTCCTCTTGCTGGGACACAGTACACAACATGCACAACTTCAAGATGTTTAATTTAGCTCGTGGTTTGCGGGGATTCAGTCCCTATTTTGCTTGCTCCAAGGAGAAAGAATCATGGTGGAAGGGCCTGGCAGAGCAGAGCTCTGTAGTTGTGGTGGCTGGGTATAGAATGGGGGCGGTGCCAGAGAGGACTGGAGGAGGGACCATATGTATCACCCAAGGCCATGCCACCCAGACACATCCAGGAGAGTGCTGCATTCTAATCTGCTAGGCAGTTCTTAATCCAATGAAGTTGACATGTCAGGATTAACATTCACAAAAATGTTCTTAAGGAATATGATGGAATATGCCATTATTATGTAGTCTGTTGAAAATTCATAAGTGAAAATTAGAGTATTAAAGAAGATATTCTTGAGTCACATGCTTCTTTCTACATATAACTCTGATGACTGTCTGAAATTTCTAATTTCAGACTTCCTGAATCACCATACTTCATTGGGTTTCAAGGGCTTCCTGTGTGGGTCCTATCTCCCAGTCATTTTCATGAGCCTAGTGTGTCACACATTGTCTAAAACACAGTAATATTTAATATTTGTTTTATAAATGGAGTACAGAATTGTTGAGGAGTACATAGGAATCATCTCTGACTTCCTAGGGAAATGCTTCCCAGGGAAGCATTTTTCTCTATAATAGTCTACAGCCTTAAAGGTTGAATCTGTTTTAGGACCACTTTAATCATTAGAGTTTCATCTATCCTCAAACTAATCATAATCTGTCTCCCTTTAACTTCCATCCTCCTACTTTACTTTTGTTGATTTTTAATTTTTACCTTGAAACAGATTTCATACCTATACAAAAATTGCAAGTGGTACAAAGAACTTGTTTTTAATCTGAGTTGTTTGAGACAAAGTTGCCAGCATGATGGCTCTCACATTGAGTGTGTATTTCCTGTAAAATAGGATATTCTCCTAGATGGTGCCACCATCAAAGCCAGAAAATTACACTGATACATGTAAAATTACATTGATACATGCAATCCTTAGACCTTACTCAGTTTCTCAGTTGTTCCAGTAGTGTCTTTTAACACAAAGGAATTCAAGTCAGAACTACGCATCATATTTAGTTGTATCTCTTTAGTTTCTTTTGGCCCTTCACTGTCATGATCTTGACTTACTTATGTCTCCAGGGAGCTTTAGTTCCTTTGAGTGGAGAAGGTGTTTAGAAGCCAAGGTTTGATTGCTTAGTGTGCTCATTGCTATTAATAGAACTGTGGAATGCATACATAATTTACATTTGTGTTTATTTCTTTGTATTTTTTTTAAAAAACATGAGTTGGCAGTGATACTGCAAATTCCTATCTGCTATCAGAGGGTTTAGTCTAAAATTCCTATCTAATGTCAGAGGGTTTAGTCTAGTTTTTTTCCCTTTTTCCATATTTATTACTACCTTTTTTGACAGTGAAATTCTTGGGTCCTATTATTCTTAATAACTTATATGATAAATGTTCCCAAATGTAACCAGATGCTGCCACGGACCTTCCTTTTGGAACTCCCTCCTTACCTGTCAGTGCCCCAGCATCCCATGCCAGCACCTCTGACCCATGCCTGGACGCCCTCCTGTGATCCTCACTCTGGGCTTCTGCAGTCTCCCTCCCCTGCACGGAGGCCTCCTTTGCTCTGTCCCACCAGAAGACTTAGCTCCCTTCCCTGTTGTCCTTCCTAACTTAAAAAGAATGTCATTTCTAAGCCTTTTTCTTTAAAAGTCCCTAGATCTTCCATGTGTTTCATATACTATTTCTTTAATTTTTAAAAGTTTTACATATTTTTATTTTTAAATTTTTTATTGGTATATCTTAGTGATATGTAATAATAACATCCATTTTGAGGAATTGGTACATATATATCATATATTGATCATTTCTGATCCACCTCCCCATTCCCTCCTTCCCTAGACCCCTTCCCTATATAACAGTGATGGTGAACCTTTGGCACACGTGCTATTTGTTTCTCTTTTTAAAAGAAAAGATGTTAATGTATGAGTTTTTTTAATTGCTGTGTTGGTACTTTGTAATAAATAAGTGGGTTTTGGGTTGCAGTCTGGACATACGTCTCTAAAAGGTTTGCCATCCCTGCTGTATACCATTTCTATACTGTCCTTTGCCCTGGCTGTGGTACTCTGCCTGCAGTCCCATTTGGATATACCTCCATTAATGCAGTAAGCAGAATGGGACGCATTTTTCCTCAGTATTCCAGCCATCCACAGAGTGGTGGGCTCTCACCCTTGACTTTTCCTTTCAGTATTCAGGCAGAGCTATAACTGTGAATAAGTTACTTTCACAGATTAGGGAACAGTTCGTAGTTGTTCATCTAAAAACACAGGAAAATAATTTTCCACAAAGTTGCTATCCAGTGTTAAATGATACCATACATGTGAAAAAGCTTTGTACGAGTATATCTCTCACTGCAAATATTAGTTATTAAGCAACTAAACTGCACAGGCTTTTCCTGGCAATGGGAGAATGTTGTTGGTTCTGGTTGAATTTCTAGTGAAATAAAACCTTTGCCTCTTTCAAGTGAGCTTTGATTAATTCCATCCACCTAAGTTAAGTACTAATCAGAAGCCTTAACCTTCCAGTTAATAATTTCATTTTAGATTAGCACTGCATGTTTCTCCCATTTAAATGTTTTATCCAGGTCTGGTGGTTTTCAGCCTGTATTACTAGGCTTCCCTGAGAGGTTTGGAGGGAAGGAGGCTGCACAAGTGCACCTCTGACCGTTCTTTCCTCCAGAGAATTTTGGCAACTTAGTTTCTGCATTTTGGGATACCCTGAAGAGTTTTGCTTGAAAAAAGTGTTATGTTAGTAAGCTGTCACTGTGACCAGATACCTGAGGTAATTAGCTGAAAAGGAGGAAAGGTGTAATTTGGCTCACAGTTCCAGTTCATGGTCACTTGGCTTGTGGTGGCGCTGTACGTCATGGTAAGCGTGCTGGTGAAGGAAGCTGCTCGCCTCATGGGGGCAGGGAAGCAGAGAGAGAGAGGAAGTGGCCGGCTCCCCATAACTGTTTGAAGGCCATGTCCGTTAATAAACTGGCCTTTGCGGGGACACTTCCAGACCATAACAAAAGTCCTGGCTAAGTTAAAAAAAGAAAAAGGAAAGAAAACCATTCTGGCCTGTAGATGTTTTTGAATCTTGGTGGCAAAGGTATATTTAAAACATTTTACTGCTTGTATGGGTTTTCAGTCCAACTCACTTCACGCAGGGAAGTGCCTCTCACTAACTCAGGGTGACGTTTCGCCCCTTTGTAGATGCATTAGCAAGTTAGGAAAGCTCGTCTCCCCACTGGGGGATCTGATTGAGTAGGTCCACCTAGGATGGAGTTAGTGCATTTTTTAAAAAATCCTACAGGAGGTTGTGGTTCCAGCCAGGTAGAGAAGCTCGAGCCAAGGCTGGCTTGTTTTTGTTGGGGAGATGCAACTTCCCTGTCCTCTGCTCTCGGGAGGAGACAGCTGGAAGGTGTAGAGTATGACTGAAGGGTGACTGATTTCACCAGTACATGAAGCTGCTGTTTGCTTATGAGAAAAAGAATGTCCTACTTAATGGAGTTTTTAAATTAATCCCAAAATATCAGTTTATTTTTAAACCCAAAACCTCAAAGAAAACAGGAAAATCTCTTCAAAGAGGACGTCTCATGCTGTACTTAATATGCCAACAATTAGCATCGTGTGGAGATAGAAGCTAGTTATTCCTGTGACAAGCCCAATGAAGAACTGGGCTCTCTGTTCCTTTGTCGTGCTGTCCCGACGGTCCTGCACACTTCAGTGCGGTTGACTGGAGTTGACGCAGCAGACCGTCTTCTCCTGCACAGTCACCCTCCCTGTCTGCTGCTGCTACTCCTTTCCAACGCTGCTTCCTTGGGCCTCTGCCCAGACCCCTGCGCTCCCTGTGCAGGGTGGGGATGCTTTCTGCAGCTCCGTCTGTGTGGTGATTGCCTGAGCCGACTGCTGTAAAGCTGTGGAAGACACGTTTGTTTTCCCAGATCCGCATTTGCAGGACTGTTACAAACACAGGTCACAGTAAGAGCAAAACTGAAGGCCCAAACATGATCATTTGTCATTTTCTTTAGAAGGAAAACTTTCACTGTGCATTATTTAGAGTGTACACGAGTTTTACCTTTATTTTTCCTCTCCCTCTCTCCCTTCTTCTTGCCTTCCTTCTTTTCCTTCCTTCCTCTTCCCTCTTTAAAAGATTAGGGTTTTTTTAATGTCTGAATTCCTAAAATGGAAATCTTTTGAAAGAAACAAATGTTTGAATAAAAATTTATATCATTTTTCTGAGACATTTACTGAGGTTACCACCTCTTCTTAAAAAGAAAAAAGAGGGGTTGGAGATTTAGCTCAAAAGCAAAATGGCATTCAAGCCCTGTGGTTATCCCCATGATATTATCTATACGTAAACAAAGGTTTGTTCATTATGAATTGTAAGGTCTGATTTTTAAGTACTATAATCACCAAGCTCAGTAATGAAACAGTATTTGGAAAAGGACCGCAAAACATCCTGGCTCCCCTCACTGAAAAGACCTAGTGATGTTCTATACCTCTTCCAGCTACTCTTTACTATTTAGGAGTGGATTATAAGACACAGGGCTCTTTTACTTGGCAGTTTTTTTTCCTAAATTACACTTGGCGTGAAAGCTTGAATTTCTAAAAACCTGGAGGGAACAGCTGGTGCCCTAATAAATATTCAGGCCAGCTATTTTAATGCTTTGTACTCAATTAAGTAGTCCTAATAAGGGAGGAACACTTAAGCATTTCTCAGAGTAAAATGTTTGCTTCCAACGGAAATTTTCCCCAGTGTTAATATCCACACCCTCAAAGCAGTTTTAAAACTTCGTTCTGCCAAGTAAGTAGCCTACTCCTCGATGATGTCCTTCGTGCCAGCATCAGCTCTCCTGTTTTGAGCTCTCATCGTGTCATAATGAAGATCACCAGTCACTGACCTGTGTGGCACAATGTTAGAGGGTGACACAGGGTCCCCCCAGCGTGGGTGATCTAATGCCTTGGTGGGAGGCAGGCAGAAGACTCTGCTGCTAGGGAGTCTGGGCTTTGAACATGTCTTAGTTTTTACCCAGCTCCATTTCCAGGCTTCTGATCTTAGACAGGTTACTTTCCTACTCTGGTTAACTTTTTCCACATTTGCAAAATGGCATGTTTAGTAGCATTAGCAATATTTTCGGATGCTGGGGATTGAACTCGGCGCCTTGAGCATGCTAAGCAAGGGCTTTACCACTGACCTATACCCTAAGCCTAATTGTTATTATTAATGAAAATATTAATGCTTAACATTTGTCTCAGAGTCATGAGGATGAGAGGAATTAAAATGTATAAACTGCTTGGAATACTCCATAGTTCTTAAAAATTATTACTCGTTTTCCTCAACACCTATCATATATTTTGGTTGTTTGTCCTTAACTTCCTTCAGAACCATTAAAACAGTCTTACACTGTAGCATATATTTTTTGTTCTCTGTAATGTTCTGCCTACATAAGTGCATTCTCAAAATAACTAAAGGAGAAAAAGATCTAACAAATGTTCACAATGTTCTTTTCATTTTCTGTGAATGGCATGTAATTCTTATCATGGAACCAGACCATGAATTCACAGCTATTGTTTGTTGTTAATTTTCCCATTTTTCTTTGCCCAGTTAGATTTGCTCTTCCCTTTCTTTGCAAAACCAAACTGTCTCATATTAGTATTTTGTGCTGGGAAAATGAGTTTTGGATGTTAGCTCTGGTGTTAGGCCTAACACCTGGTGGGGGGTGAGTGAAGAGAAATACTTTATTAAGAGCTGTTAAATGTGGTTATTTTGGAACTATCTATACGTTTTGAATGATGTAGTTTTAGATTTTTATGGTATCATGAATCTTTGGTATTTCGGTCACAGTTTTACTGTGTATTGTAGACACCATCTTGTGGTTATAAAGGGGAGAACTGAGTCAGTGATACAGATAACTGTGCTTCCACTAGATGCAGAAGGAGGGTTCTGGTCGGAACTGTCGGGGTCACTGGCTAAATGGGTCGCTCATCGTGGTGGTGAATGACTTGGGGAATGGCTTCTTTTCTGGCACGTGAGTGGGGTGCACTGAGCACTTGTGCTCTTTGCCCCGGTACTGTCGCCTGACACAGAAGATAAATGCTGTCGTATTTCTGAACATAATCTTTCATAATCTTTCTTAACTGGGCTCAGCTCTGGGAGGGAAGGCCAGGATGTGCTAAATTAGTAGGATCCGGGGGCCTTGTCACTCATTCCTGGGCAGAAGGTATGCTGAAAGCCTCACCTCAAAGAGGAAAGAGGAAAGATGAAGGAGAGTTAGGTAGGTTTTATTTATTCATCTGTCTTTCTGTTTGTTTAGCAGTGCTAAGAGTTGAACCTGGGTTGATCCAGGGCCTTTGCACTGAGCTACAACCCCAGCTCTTGAAAAACGTTTTTAAGTTTTTGAAACAGGGTCTTCTTGCTAAATCACTAAGTTGCCAAGGCTGGGCTTGGGCTTGGATCCTGAATTTTATAGAAACATTTAATTTTTAGCCTACCAGAAACAGCCCTAAAACTCCCCCTAAACTGCTGGTTTAGATTCTGTGTCAGACTCACCATCCAAGAAGACAGGCCAAGTTACCCCCTTGTCCCTCCGTCCCCTGCTGGCCAGTTTGCAGGTGTCTGGAGGATTGACCGCCACCTGACGATGTGAAGCTGGGAGTCCCAAAGCACAAACTCTTCTGTGGCAGGAAAGCTTCTCAGGTGTTGGAAGCTGCAGCAGGCTCCTGTTTAAAATGCATATTCAGATGCGGTAGGTGAGAGGGACCAGAGATGGGGCCCCCAAACTCACTCCTAGCTGATGCCAATGTTTCTGGTCCTCTGATCACACTTTCAGTCGCAAGGATCTTGTAAATTTTAAACTTATTTTCTTCTAAATGAACTTCATCTTCAAACCTTAATTATACTATTTTAAAAGGAAAATTTAAAAATATCACTATTCAAATGCATACAATGGCAGCAATATGGCTTTTTAACTTCTAGGTGGTTATTGGTGCCTGCTGGCAGGCTCAGGTTGGTGGCTTGCTTCCTTTGTTACTGTGGAGGTTAACAAGTGTACCCACCAAGTATTTGACATTCTGGCATCAAATGGAAACTTTCTTCTTGACTAGGACAGAGGTTTGAAAGAGAGTTGAAAGGAAGTGACTTTCTTATTCAAGGTTATTAAATGCCGTATTTTAAGATTATCTTCTCTGGCACCACAGATCACTAGGAATCTTATTTGGGAAACACTACCTTTGAGTAATCGCAAAAGGTATACCTTGTAAACCGTAACCTACTTGGAAGATGCCAGGCCCTCTAGAGGTAAATTGGTTGGGCAAATGTGTTTAAGTGTTCACCTACTCTGCTTCTCAGGGGAAGAGGGGAAGAGGGGCACCCCCTACTTCTGAAAAGTTGCAAACTGAGACCCAGTAAGTAGTTCCATTTTAGGTATGAGAAGAAAAACACCTTGAATATTTTATCTCAGGCTAGCAGGAAGTGAACCCTAAACACTTAGGAAATCTGCCTCAGCGGTCTTCTTCCTCTCTTCCTCCAGGTTACTGTTGCTCATGTTCAGCTTTGGAATGAGTCTTTTATTTTATTTTTTAGAAAAGGGCACTTTATGTGTTTCTGCTGTAAAAACAATAGAGCAACAATAGGGAAAAGAAAGGTATCACAATCCCAGTAATACTTTCTTTTGGTAAACTATAATAAAAGCAGAAACTCCTAATCCAATGTTTTAAAAGCAGCACATATCCGAAAAGAAAAACAACAACAACAACAGTATTTTAGAGTTTCATTTGTAGTCACCTGTGAAGATTCGAATTTAGCTTTTAAACATTTATTCTGGCTTTGCCAGCATCTCCCTCCTCAGGATAACATTCCGAATAAGGCTTTCAAACTACAGAGCAGATACTTTGTGAATAAACATCAATTTCACATAACCAGAAGGAAAAAAAATCAATAAATCTCCTATGCGCATTTGGAAAATCCTGTACTTTTAAAGGAAAGAGTTGCAAATGTTAAGTAATTGGGCAACAAAACTCAAGTAATCAGGATCTTAGTTTTAAGTGGGTTTTTTTTTTTTTTAAACCATTAGTTCCTGTAGAGAAAAGAATGTAACTGGGAACTTGCAGGGAACCTGTTTTGTTGTTGGTGTCCTACTTACCCAAGGATGGGCAACAGTTGCCCACATGGCAACTCAGAGAAAAGCTATGCAGTGGTAGTGTATTAGATTTTACTTCATAACTGGAATCTTAAAGAGTATAGTGTTTCTTTGGTACCACTTCTTATAACTTTGTGTATTGATTTTTGAAAGAATAAATTGAATCAAGAAATGTCTAGATCATATAACAATGTGTGGCATTTTCATTTTTCTTTCAGTCTGTAATATTTAATAGTCCCTAATATTCTTTATATGCTTTGAGAGTTTTAAAATTGCTATCCAGTGAGGATTTGAAACAATTGCATAAAAGTTTGAAAGTAGTGTTTACTTTTTTTAAGTTGCAGAACCAATATTTTACAAATGAAGGAATTGTGGTTACCAAAAAAAAAAAATTGAAATATCTTTTACACTTTGCAAATACATATCTATGTGTTACATTGAAATACATCCTTGGATTTAAAATATATATTATCCATATATATCCTTGATGGATATTACATACTAATCTATATTCTTGGGCTTTTTTTTTAAACATTGATGTGTACTTTTTTGGAGAAAAAAAAGAGAAGCTAAATTATCATATGTCCTGAACATTTTCATTTATGATAAGTCAAATTTCTTTATCACTTGTGTACTGTAAATATACAAACTGAAACTTTTTAAATGTTAAAAATAAGAACTAGAGACTAGTTGTAGTAAAATATGAACAAAAAAGAGCTATTTTTATATTTTTGATTCTTAGAAACTAGAAAATAAGCTCTTACAACTATGAAATTATTACATCTTAGCTGGATACAGCCAACAGATCATTAATTATTGCTGAGAACCTATCAAAACACAGTTTTTAATTTTAAGGGTCATTTCTATTGAATATTCACTCCCCTGTCTCTTTCTTTGTGTGATTTTAAATTCCAGAATTGAGAAGACAGAACATTTTGCTTTTAGGAAAGCAAATCTTCCTCAGTCTTTAAAAGGGTTGACGTGCTAATGGAAGAACATTAGGTGGAATTCTCATGAACAGAAATGGCTGGGCAAATGTTTATTTCATTGCTCTTTGGCCTATCTTTTTAGTGGTGAGATATTGGAACTATGCTTTAATTGGTCTTTTGCAGTCCTGATTATATAATCTTAGGAGTTATATGTTAAAAGGAGGTTAAAATTCATTAGGCTTGTACTTTTTTTTTGCTTTTAGGTGCTGGGGATTGAATTTAGGGCCTTGTGCTCGCTAGGTAAATGCTCTGCCACTTGAACTAAATCCTCAACCCCTGGGCCTCTACTTTTTTGTCACTTACCTTTCCCCACTATTTCTTCCTTCTTAATAGTGGAACCCTCCCCCAACCAAAATTTCAAGCAAAGCTCCCAGTTTACAAAATGAGAACAGAACTGCTATTCTGGGCATGCAGTGTCTCAGGGGCCTCGAATGGTCTTGGCCTCACTGGATATGGATAGTGTGTAGAGGGGGACGTGGGGGTCTGTGCTGATTTTCCCTAAGGGTTCGGTTTTAGCTGAGGCCAGTGGAGAAAGCATCTGTTTATCATTTATACACTGAATTTGGGTGAAGCCTGCACTTGGCTTGTGCTGTTTATAGGATGCGTGCTCACCCAGGTGCTTAGGTTGCCAAGTCCCAGCACTTTGAGTCCATAGGGTTCTCCTAAACAGTTTTGGCACAGTCATTCTGATTAACATCAACCTTGTTTATGTTAAGTAACTATTCAGGTTATTTATTATGTATTACTCTCATGCTTTGGAATGAGCACACTCAAAAACCCATCTCATATGGATTCCATATGTGGCTTTTAAGTTAGCAGAAACACAAAGGCTTGCGATTAATTTGCACATACAATTGCATATTGAATAGATTAAGCTTGATGGCATAGGCATTATTTGAAATTGTGTTCTCTAATATTGTTCATATTTCATTTAAACAAGCTATTAGATGTTTGAAGATTCTGTGGTGACAAACATAATCCACAAATTCACATGTGTCCTGTTTGGTTTTTTATTATTGGATGCAGTTATCCATGGAATTCATTATGTTGTTTGTTTTGCACTGATGAGCTCCAGAGTGTTTGACATGATATGTCGTATATGAAAAAGGGACATATAAGACAGTGGTTAAGAGCGTGGCTGCCTGGGCTTAAGCTGTGGGACCAGGAGTAGTTACCTCATCACTTTGAACCTCTTCTTTGGGGCAGAAAGTGGACAAGAGTGGTACCTCCTCTAGGAGTATCGTGAAGATCAGTGAGATGGTGTCCACACAGCCCCGGGCACCACACGCAAGAGAGCCGAGCTCTCAGGGACGCATCTAGCAATGACACTCAGCAGAGCTGCAAGTGCTCTGTCCCTTGTCAGCACCAGAGAAGGGTGTTTTCAGTGTCCAGGAGCCTCCGCTTTCCCTGCTAGGGAAGTACAGTGTGAAGACCTCTTCGCCAGGGCCAGCATTGTCTCCCATTGTCCTTTGCTCACAGGCAGAGCTGGATCTCCAGCTGTCCTGTGGCACTTGGCTCTGAGGGCTTTCTAACCAGGGCAGCTTCCACATGCCCCTCTGTGCGGACCTTCTCTTCCTCTGGGGCTGAGCTCAGCTGTCCACCATGGCTGTCTGTCTGGCCTCACCTGTCCTTTGTTCTGTGTTATAATGCCAGTGTTTTTCATGTCTTAACCTAGGAGTCATTTTGAGAATTCAGACCTACCTGGGTTATTGGTTTGATTTTTTTTTTTTTTTTGCTTAAATAGTAGTATATGCAGCACATCATAGTTTCAATAAAATAATGTATGTAATTATGCCTAGAAAACTAAAATATAGTAAGTACTTGGTAATTATTAATTGAAATAAGTTAGTTGGATCTAAAGTAATTTTCTTAGCTTAGGAACAAAATTAGCATCCATCTGGGCACCACTGCAAAAACTTGTTATGTATAAGTAGGTATGTTGATGAAACTGCTTAATTTATTAATATGTAATTTGTTCTGATAATTATGAATTCTCTAATTGCATGTGTAGATGCATGCTCTCAATTTTTTTTGAATAAGTGGTATTTATGAGCTGTTAAACTTCAAGGGATCTGACATTTTAAATCGTTTTTCATTGCCTGAGAAGTAAAATTGTAAGACTAAAAAATCCTTAATGTTGCAGTAAAAGGAAGCGGCCTCCCTCCTCAAAGTTAATGTCTTTCATAGTGTGAGCATTTGCCAAGTGGAATTTACCCTGTTCAGTTTTCATTTTCAAGCTATCTTAGGTAATTTTTTTCCATGCTCTACCATTTGAGCTAAATCCCAAACCCGTTTCCTTCCATGGTAAAGATGAAATTTCTGGAGCTAAAGTTTTGTCCATGTTGAAACTTTCTTCTATTTTTTCATTCTACTGTTCTCTTATTCATTGATATTTGGCTACATTTCTGAACATAGATAAATTTCTACAGGTGAAGAAGGTGAAACAGAAAGGAAGAAGAGAAGCAAAGTGTCTGGGATGGGTCACCTTATTGAGGAAAAGATATGCTTGAGGGGAATCCCAGACCATGCTGTTGGAGTAAACAGATGAATTATTGTGTACAAAGTCCCTTTCCAGTGAGAGCCATCTGCTGCTGCTTCTGGAACCTGTGACAAGAAGAGTGTGTTAGGGGCTCATGTGGAAGAATTGCTTGGATGGTGGACCTCCTAGAGTTAGTCATCTAAATGTAGGGTTACACACAGGTGTTGGGAGACAGTGTTCCGTAGGTCTCCTGTGCCCCTTGTGTCTTCTTGGGTATGCCAAGAATGGTCTTTACCTGGGCCATTTCTTAGGACTGTGTCTGCAGTGAGCAGCCTTCAGTAATGACATAGTATCTCTGTCTAGGACAAAGAACAGTCCTACTACCTTCTATAAAGCAGTAGGATTGCCAAGCATCTGCTACCTGGTTGTAGTACAAGACCAACACATACGCACTTTCCCTGTGGACCCCTCTGAACTTCAGCAGCAGAGCAAACTGATGCAGGCACGATGCTCTGGCCTGCTGTGCTATGGTTGTCCTTTGTCTCTGACCCAGCAGTCTCATGTCTTGTGCCAGCGTCCATGAAACAGTAACAGGCTAATTTATTACCTTGTAAGTAAGGTAAAATCAAATCCAGACCTGGTACAGGTAGGTATATTGTGTGTAAGTTGATTCCATCTCTAGATAAATGTGTTCAGATGTATTCTGTTCAGGAAATGACTCCTGGGTCTGTCCTGCAGAGAGTGCGGTGAGGAAGGGAATAGCGGGTAAACCCCAGAGCCTCTGACCTGATTTAGATCTGATAAGTGCTTCTCAAGCACTTCCAGTCTGTGCCACTGGCCCGAGTGTCTGCTGGGAAATGCAGGGATACCAGGGCATCTTTACCAAGAATTGCTGTATCCTGAGTGAAATGAGATTAAAACTGACACTTAAGAGAGCAGATCAACAGAGGCCAAGTTACTGATCACAGTAGGGAAGAGAACATGATGGTAGGAGCCTGGGCAGCCCTGGTAGTGCAGACTATAGCCAGGCAGGGGCACAATGCAGAGACTGTGGGTATCTGGCCTGGAAAGAAGAAATGGAATGAGACAATCCAGGCCAAAGGAGTGAAGCAGAGCTAAGATGGGGAAGGAAGAGCCAATCTTAGAAACCGGCTGGCTCTATGGAAATTGGACTGGGGAAGACAGTTTCTAAGTTTGCTTTTTGGTATTTATGGAAAGTTTTCAAGCCATTCATTAACAAACCTATCGGAGACTGAGATCATCTCTAAGCTGGTTTAGGTGATTTAGACATTTATAATTAACTGTTGTGCAGATGATAAGAGCCAAGTAAGAACATTGTTCAGAACAGTGTCTCTTTGTTATTTATCAAAAAGTTGTTTGTTATTCATCTCTTAATAAAAGTATATCTGTTTGTATTTGCAGTGGGCTTTTACCCTTCCTCCATCAAAATAATAAGTCTTACAGTTTTTAGCTCTGAAATTAAGGTTCTAGATGGAAGGAAAGCTCCCAGAGCTTAGTTTTAAGGAGTTAGAAGGTGAAACCTTACTCCTGTTGTTTCCAAGGTGACTCTCACTGGCATTTGGTCAGAAACAAGTTCTAAATTATATTTTCATTCATTTAATGATCTCTGAAAATTGCAACCTGTACACATCAATTAAAATTTGTGGCGACTTCTAGAATCTAGGAATTCAAGGATTGAGTAAAAATTCATAGATCAACTAGGGGTATAGCACAGTAGTAGAGTGTTTGCCTAGCTTGTGTGAGGCCCTGGGTTCAGTTTCCAGTACTGTCAAAAAAAAAAAAAAAGAAGGAAGAAGTAGGTTTTAGTGGGGAACTATCTGCAGGAGAGAGACTCCATCCCCAAGGGCCACCTCAGACAGCTAACAGATTGTGAGCTTCATAACTCCCTGAGCTGTGTGTGATGCTCCTCAGAGTTGTGCAGTGTGCACTGCCCCGTGCGTGGGAGTGAGGGCAAGAGCAGTTGTTCCGAGGTTCCGGTAAGTGGCATAGCAAATGCCATCCTTTTAGGATCCTTTTAAGTTGGATTGCATTGGGCACTTGTGGTCATGTGATAAATTCTATCTTTGCCTCTCACTTTTTAAAGAGAAGTCTAGTGATGGTAGGAGGGGTGACTCATGGCGGGCTAGGAAGTTCCCAACAAGGAAGACGAGTCTTCAGTCTGACAAGGGTGTCTCAGGTGCCTTGGAACCTGGCAGGCCGGGAACCCGAAGACCTGAATATGCTGATGCTCTGTTACTGACCCCGTGAAGCCAAGGAAACCACTGTTCACTTCTGTGAATCAGTCAATAAGCTTGATCATTCGTGTGCATATGTATGGTATCTGCATAAAAAATTTGTAAGGTATAAAGAAGTCATGAGCGCAAAGCACTTGTCTGAGGGCCTGATTAGCTGCTGCTGCTGTTACTGTTAGTGTCTTTCTTGTAAGAGTTGGTTCCAGAATTACCTTTGCTTGTTTTTTTTTCAAACTTCTCTACCCATCTCTCCTCTTCGTCATGTAGGGAGATCCCATTTTAGCCATTCAGTCCTTTAGCATGTATTTTTTTATTGCTGTTTTCCAGAAACATTTTAAAAATCGCTAAAAATGCACATAGAGCTGGACTTAGTAGTAGAGCATGTCCCTATCATGTGTGAAGCCCTGAGTTTAGTCTTTAGCACTGAAACAGCAATACTATCACAAACAACCACCCCATATCTATTGTAAAATTATAGGGAGTATATTTTTCTCCTGGCCAGTTAGATGGCATGAATACAGAGCAGGCTGTGGAATGCTTTCAGCTAGAAGAGCCAGGCTGGCACCTTGTACCTTTTTCAGTTGGTGTGGTTCTGGGCAATCTCTTTTGTTCCATTTTGTAGTCCTTTCTTTTTCCCTCTGTAGCACCTTGTTTTCCACTTGTTGACCTTTTATTCACAGCAAATTGTTTTCTAAAGGATAAACCAAAGATGAGTTTAAGTGGTTAAAATACAAGCTGGCTATTAAATTGTGAGTTTTATAAGCTGCTAAATCATATGGGCTCTGTTCTGTCCAGCTCAGTCCATCATTGGAACCATTTAAACAAAAATGAAAAGAAAAAAAATCAGTCACTAAGCCCCTCCCTCATGTAGGGATTACTAGTGTAGTGGGGCTGCACTTCAGAGGCATCTTGTGGTGAGGACCCTGGTTAGTGCTGATTTGCTTAGAGGCCCATTTCCCACAGGTCTTTCCCGTTGCACTGTGGGACAGGACCCAGATTAGGGGATTTTAGCCCAGGTTTTGGCAGGGCCTGGCTCCCAGAAGGCATTCTCAAATTGTTTTGAATGCATGAGTGACTAAATAAGAAAATACGCAAGTGTTTAGTTAACTGTGGTGTGCTAGCCAAATGTGAGCTAATGTTTTCCCCACATATAATGTGGAAAGATGTGCAGGTGTGGGGCTGACAGTAGAGATGTGGGGAAAGTGCCTGTGATGCTTGGCTTGCTCTCCCTTGTGTTTCTGTCCTCTCTCACCTGTCACTGTGAAAGTTGGGCAGCCCAGGCAGTTCAGCAGTTCCTGAGTACATGAGGTTCTCAACTTCTGGGATCCATTTTAGTTCAAACCTAAAGGCCGTTACAAAGGACGAGCATTTTTTCCATCTCTTCTTCCACCCCCTCCACATGGATTTATAATCCCTTAATCCTTTAATTGTCTCCACTTAATTCTCCCCACTTCCGTTCTAGTCTTCATCTGTAGAGATTTATCTGTCACCATTTTATGTGTCCAGAATATCTTTCTTCCTAGGGCCATAGTTTCCTCCTTCATGTTTCTTGGATACTTTCTGGAACCCTTTATTAAGTGAGTTGTGGTATATCTGGTAAGATATGGAGGGATTGACTATTTTTAAAATTCAATTTGGCTTACATAATCTAACAAAGGATTTTGATTTCTGTTACAAACAAAATTGTTATTTGAATTGGTAAAATAAATGGGAACCAGATATAATTTTAGGTTTTCAATCCTAAAAAGAATTTGAGATTAGAATGCCATCTTTAAAGATGAAGGCCAACTTCCTGTATCACTCAGAACTCTAATTTTTTTTTTGTTTAGTTGATCTGTCTATTTGTGACAGTGGGGTGTTGAAGTCTCCCATTATAATTGTGTTAGTGTTTATTTGATCTTTCATGTTCTTAATTCATGTAGTTAGGTGCACCAATATTTGGTGCATAGATAATAATGATTGTTATTTCTTCTTCTTGGAGTTTTCTCTTAAGAAGTATGTAATGACCTTCTTTATCTCTCTAGATCAGTCTTGGTTGGAGTTGACTTTGTCTGAGATTAGGATAGTTACCCCTGCTTTTTTCTGGGTTCCTGTTGCATGAAGTACTGTTTTCTATCCTTTGATTTTCAGTCTAAGAATTTCCTTTTGGGTTAAATGTGTCTCTTGTATGCAGCTTATTAATGGATCTTGTTTCTTGGTCCATTCTGCCACTCCGTTTCTTTTGATTCGTGAGTTAAGACCATTTACATTGATGGTTACAAGTGTTATGTGTTGACTTATCTTTGCCATAGTCCTTTTCTGTTGTTGGTTCTGTTTTTCCCTTCTGTTTAACTGCTTGTCTTGTCTGGTGATTCTTTTTATTAGTATCCTTGGAATTATAGTCTCCTTTTTCCTTTTCTAGGATAGCCTTCAAAATACTCTGTAGAAATGGTTTGGTGGTCATGAATTTCTTCAGTTATTCTTTATTGTGGAAGTATCTTATTTCATCATTGAATTTGAAAGATAGTTTGGCTGGGTACATAAACCTGGCTTGGAGATTGTTTTCTTTTAGGGCTTGAAATACTTTGCTCCAGGGTCTCCTTGATTTAAAGGTTTGTGTTGAGAAGTCCACTGTGATTCTATTGGGTTTTTCTTTATAGGTGATTTGTTTCTTTTCTCTAACAATTTTCAATATTCTATTTTTTTGTTGAATTTCTGGAATCTTGATTATCATATGTCTTGGTGTAGTTTTATTTTGGTCATGGGTAATTGGGATCCTGTATGCCTCACTTACATGTATGTCAGGTTCTCTTATGCTTGGGGAGTTTTCTGTCATTACTTCTGTGAGTAATTTTTTTTTATGTCTTTTATACTGTCTCCTGCTTTTTCGTTCGCTCCAATCACTCTTACATTGTTTCTCTTTGCATCATCTTGCAGCCATTGTATTGATTTTTGATAGTCTCTAGCTATTTTTAGGAAGTTTTTCTTTTCATGGTCATTAACTGCATCTTGTCTTTTAGGTCTAAGATTCTGTGTTTGCTTTCAATTTACTGCACATACTTTCAAGAGAGTTTTTGATTTCTTGGATATGCGTTTGGATCTGTTTCATGGATTCCATTTCCTTCCCGAGTTTAGTATTCAAATTTTCTGTCATTTTTCTAAGCTCCTGCGTGTGGTCTGCTTTGCCTCCTCCAGAGCCCCTCCAGGCCGTATCCCCTCACCCTTCTCTTCTGCTGTCTCACTCCAGCCTCCTCACACCCCAGTTAGCGTGGGACTTGGAGTATCATTCCACCCAAGACTTTCCCTTCAGAACACCTGTTACAACTAGGTTAGAGCATTATTACCTATTCAGGTAATTGTTTGATTGGTCCTGTTATGGTTTGGATTGAGAATGTCTCCCAAAGGCCTTGTGTTCATAGGACAGGCTTTTGGAAGTGACTAAATCATGTGGGAGATAGAGCTTACATGCTGTTAAGAGGTGGGGTCTGGTCGGAAGAGTCATTGGGTCATGAGCTGGAAGGGTATCTCTTCCAGCTCAGCTCTGTTTGCCTCTCTCTCTCCCTCTGCTTCTGGCTGCCATAGTGTGAGCAGCTTTCCTCTACCCAGGCCCTTCCACTATGCCAGTGATGACGAACCTTTTAGAGCCCTCGATGATAACAAACAGCTGACTGGGGGATGTGTGTCACTGGTTCGCCACCACTGCACTATGTCATTTTGTTTTAGGGCTAGCCAAACATGGACTATAACTGTGAGCCAAAATAAATCTGTCTTCCTTTGAGTGGTAGGTGTCAGGTATTGTGTGTCAGCGACAAGGAACATGACTAAGACATCTGTATTGTGCACTAGGCAGTCAGTTTTAAGGGAATGAGTGTATCCACTTAATGCCCCATTGAGGGTCACTTCTGTACCCAGGGTGGGGAGAATGAAAGTGCATCGTGAGACAGTGTTGGTTTATACCTGTAGTTGCCATATAATCACTAACAGCGTTCCCTTCCCTTTCAAAAATACTCATTTTGGCTGATAGCATGTATGCCGTCGTTTTGTAAAACTCAAGAATTTTGGGTGACAGCATATAGGGGGACATTTTCTAAAAGCCCAGGGATATGAAACCACTCAGGTAGAGGGTTCCAGTGTCAAACTCCTAGAGCTGGAGAGCTGGGTTTGGGGGTGCTGTTGCTTAATTCCTGTTCTGCTTGAGGGTAATTTTTATTCTAGAAATTCTGGGAGCATATACAGAAATGCATTTTTTTTTAACGTTTTGAAGAAGTAAGTCCATTCTCCCTGCACCTGGGGTTTTAGAATGTGATAGTGGGAGGCATCAAGACTGTTGCAGAAATGGACAGCAAACACAGGGTGGCAGAGGATAGGTGTTTCTGCCAGTCATAGGCTGACAAAAAATTAGAAGGGATTGAGGATGCTGCATTTGTTTGGTGAACTGTTCCCTTCCCAGGGTGAGCTGTTTCCCACTGGCCTTGTGTTTACTGGGGCTCAGTGAGAGGCGCACAGGTGGTCTGTGTTTCTCTTTCTCTGTCTACTCAGAGAAGGTGATGTGTACAGTGCCAGGGTGATTTTATTAAAAAAAAAAACAAAAACAAAAAACCGGAAGGTGGCATATGGCCCTGATTTCTCAAGCCTGTTATGACCCAGACCCACAGGGACTTCGATTCCTTCTCTTTCCTTTGGAGCTGGCCTTACCTGCCGTAGGAAAGGCTCTGAAGAATGTAGTAAAAACAGGCTTTGAAAGTCACTTTCAAAATGCTGGTTTCCTTCAGGGGAAAAGGACTTTTTGTGACACTAGTCTGAAGATAATTTTTATCAGACTCCATAGCCTGAGGTCTCAGAACACAACAGCAAAAGCCTTTTGCTAGCCTGGCTTTTGTGCAGCTGTTGGACCAAACTTTGATGTGGTGGACTCCTTCATGTTGGACCTGCCAGGCCATGCATCCAAGGAAGGCTCCTGGAGGCTCAGGTAGTCAGGACTGAGTGAACAAACACAGGCAGAATGACCTGTACTTCCAGAAATGAGTTGGGCAATAGGCTCGGTGTATTCTGCATGTAAAGGTTTTGTGGGAGGAAGGCTCTGCTTGCCACAGAGAACAGAGCTCCCCAAGCATTAGAACGTGGGACTGCACAGGCCTTGTCAACGATTTGCCAGCTGAATGATTCAGCAAAGTATTTTCAAGATTTCTGTAATCGTTAAATAGCTACAACAGACTGAATTGGATTGGCTGAAAAGAAAGGTGAAATGAGGTAATCATAATTATATGATTTTTTTTTAAGTTCTGGCATCTTAGTTCTTTGCCAACCAGAGATATTCCAGCAGCAGTGCCTTTCATCTGCTAAGCCTTCCAGATGGCAGTTTCTCAGCCAGTGAGCAGGCGTGTTTGAAATTCATAAGTAAGTTAATTCCCTTCCTTGGTTTGACCCGGTGAACTTTCCTTTCTGTTTGTGCTAAGCACCAGAGCTCCTGAAGTCCTTAGCCCTGCAGGGCATTTAAACCCACCAGGCCACTTCGAGGGGTGGAGGTTTTCAACTTCTAGTAATAAATGCCTGCCTAAATAGAGCCCTTCACATGCTTTCTCAGAGAGTTCTGTGGTATAAGAGGCCCCTAAGTCCTTGGGACAGAGGCACTCCCCCCTGCTAGGTACCAGCTTTGCGCAGGGAGGCACTCCGTGGGAACAGCCACCATTTCTGGGGTCCCTACTACTCATTCAGCCCAGGGGTATTTACAGGATATGCTCACCTGGGACTGCCATACAAAACCATTTAGGATGATTCTTGTACTTTGGGAGCGCTCAGTGCAGTAGAGGAAGGACAGGTAAACAAATACATATAAACAAGGTGGCCTGTGAACCTGAGGACAGAATAGTCAGGTGTGTTGCTGTGTCTACCAGAGCTGAGCAGAGTCCGTGCTGTATTTTCTCTGTCTGCCTTTGTGGCTTGTAACAGCTGTGGTGCTTTCTGTCTTTGTCCTTTCTCATTCCCTTTGAGACCCTTGCAGTTCATCCTGGTGTACCCTCTGGAAACTCTTGGACTATCAGTAGATGCCCAGAGGATGCTGTTGGCTTCTTCAGTCTTGCTCCCCACCTAGACTGTAAGCTTGCTACAGAGAGAAACCATGTCACCTCATCACATGCTGTTAGTGCAGATGGTAGGCAGTCAGGGACAAATTAGAGGTTAGTTAATTAGGTCTCTTTATAGGTTGTTATTACTTGGTTATATAAATATGATGGTACAATTTAATAATTATTCTTAAGCATAAGCAGGCATCTGATTTTTGAAATTTTTACTGCTATGTTTCAGAATGGGAAAATTTGTGGCCAGCAACACATCATGTGTTGCTTATTCACTTATTCTTTCATTCATTAACTAATAGGCTCTATCTTTGGGCATAATACCAGTCTTTTTCTGCATTGCTATTTTTTGAATACTACATTTTTACTTCACTAGGGATTTTCTTTAGACTTGATAATTGTTTTGATAAAGCTTTATCACTTGGATATTGGTTTCGAGCTAATTCTTTTCTAGTAAGTACCTTTTTAGAGTGACCGACCATAAACCATTTGAGAAATCACTCAAATGGTGATTTTATTAATGACTTTTGAGATTTAGCAGCAACTTAAATTGATAATAATGGAATGTGCTTTGGTAGAATGTATCCTCGTAGAAATGAGGGCAGAGTGAGAATGATTCTACCAGGAGAACATAATTTATCATCAGTTTGGCTATTGTTTCAAATAACACAAGGCTGACAATAATATTTATTTCTTTTTAATTCTTATGTGGAACTTATGGTGTATGTGGTGGGCACTGTTACAAATATTGCTTGTATATATTAGCTCACAAAATCCTCCTTGTGAACTTTGAGGTGTTTGCACTGCTACTCTTCACATTGTACAGCTGAGACCCTGAGGCGCAGAGAGGTGGAGTGGCTTGTCCCTGGCCATGCCGTGTGCTCAGAAATAAACCCTGTGTGCTTGAAGACACTCTGGTCATGTGTGTAATGTAGAATAAAACTCAAAGATTATGGACTACTTCAGGAACAGATCATAATCTTCAGTCTTTTGTCAGTTTAGACCAATTATGCTTTTGACTTGTTTCAATTACAGGATAGTGTATATTTGTGTTTATAACATTTTAGTTTCTTTTTTCTTTTTATTTAATTGTGGTAAGATATATGTGGCTATGATTGTTAGTTTTGAACCCATGTAAAGATAGATGACTTCCTATTTTGATAAGCTAAGAGATACTCAAAACATTACCATTCCAAAGCAAAGTGATTTCAGTTAAAGATTATAAACTTTGCCTTTACAAATTGCAAATCATGATTGTGAAAATGCCATTTAGAAGTGTAAAAGTAATTTATACATAAAATCAGCTTATGCATGCTTTCTTCTCTGAAGTCTTGTTAGGGCAGGATGTATAAGATATAGCTCAGCTTTGATATCATGGTGAGTTGGGTGACTTTTTATTGTTAAGGTTGAAAGCTGGGGTTGCAGGTTCATGTGTTTAGAAGGACCAGGCAGAAAACAAGCTGTTGCGAGTCAGGCTTGAGAATGCAATACGGGAGTGATGGGGAGTGTGGTAAAGGAGCCAACCATTCTCTGCCCTGTGTTATGGATCATGCTTTCCTCTTGGTAATGATTGCCATGGAACGTGGCCTGTGTTGCCAGGTCTAAGAATTTTCCAGGAACAGCTGGAATGCCACATTTTTAAAATGAGAATTTCTCAACCATAATGTTTTGGAAGAAAATTCAAATGAAAACAACCCACTACCAGCCAGTGTGGTGGAGGCCACATGAAGGAAGTAGAGATCCAGTGATGCTATTTGTCATTCTGTTGACTCTATTGTTGTCACATGGAACTTGTGCCTTCAGGTGCCTGTTGACGTTTTGGTTATACTGTATGTAGATGTGTCCTTCAAAAGTTGCATGTAAGTTAATTTGGAGCTTTTCTTCTGTGTTTTTAAAGTAGCCTATACTTATTATGGGAAATTGGGGGATTCTGATGGGTCCTTGTGTACAGTGAATAATCACTCATTGTATTTGTTTTGTGTACTTTCATGTTCAAAACAGGGTGCACTGTTAGATACTGCCTACTGCTTGAGTTAGGGAGGTCTTCAACCAGGCTTGCTTTGGGTTATTCAGAAATTCTTATTGCTGTGGTATTGTTGTAATGAGATTTGACCTGTCAGGGAAGCTGTAGATGCTTGGAGAAGTGTTCAATCCTTGATACTGGTATCTAAATTTTAGACATGTTGCTTGCAACTTCTAGTTTGAAAAAATCTATGTCGATCTGTTCCTTTACAACCCAGTACTATTGCTTTTTTTCACCATGTTTTAGATTTAATCATTCTCTCTGGCTCACAACAGCAGTCCAGTCCAAAGATTTACTTTTTCTATTTCCAACCTCATCATTGTTTTTATGTAAAAAGTATGTTTTGAGTTATAGCAGTTTGTAGAGATCAAGCTTCTACCCTGTAGGGAAAAGAGAGATGTCATTTATAACAGAGTTTGTACAGGTAAACATTCTCCTGCAAGCTGTGTTTCCAGTGTGATCCGGGGGGTTTATTTGTGTTTACATTTAAGGAAAAACGACCATATTTGGGCTGACTTTTAAGCCAAGATGATACAGGCCCAAAGTTTTTCTTGGAGAAATGGGGAGCAGGGGGAGTAGTAACATTTGGAAGAAATAGTTCCAATCTCCCTGTCTTTATTCATTGGGCATATCATTCACAGATTATTTGATATGTGGCATTTGCTCATATTATTCTAGTTCCTTGTGTATTTTCCAGCTCTTTCTTTTTCTTTAGAAGTGATTTCAAACTTAGAGGAAAGTTGTGAGCATACAAAGAAACCTGCAGACCTGAGAAACCTCATGCACCTTCGCTGATAGCCCTCTTCAGATGAGTTCAGTGACCTCAGTAATGACCTTATTACCAAAAGGGTCCACTTCAGGATGCACTTCTACCCATGTCTTTGTAGTCTCCCCCAGTCTGGATGAGTTCCTCATTCTTGTCTTTCAAGGAACTGTGGCATTGTGAGGATTGCAGACCAGTTGACTTGCAGAATATTCTTTTCATGAAGTATTTTCTTTATTCTTCCTTCAAAACCCAGCTCTGCTAGCTTCTGTGGAGAGAGGTGGCTTGCTGCCATGAGGAATAGGCTTTTCTTTCCTCTAGATCCTGCAACGCTTCTTTCATCAAATATTTATTTTTGTGGTGTTTATCTATTCAGTCGGTGAATATTTGCTCCCCTCCCATTTTTGAGTTCTGCGTTCATGGGTTGAACTAACAGAGGATTGAAAGTATTTTGGAAAAAATTGTGTCTGTACTGATCATGTGCAGACTTGCCATTATTCCTTAAACAGCACAGTATAACTATTTACATAGCATTTACATAGCATGAGTTACTAGAAGTAGTCTAGACATGATCTAAAGTATATGCCATTTTATGTAAGGAATTTGAGCCTCCTAGAATTTGCTATCCTCAGGGGTCCTAGAGTCAGTCTCCTTCAGATACTTTTGGATTTGATGAATACACTTTTGAATTTCTGGGTACCAAGTGGGGTAAATTTAAGAACAAACCAGAATAAGAAACAAATTCTTGCTTTCATGCAGCATATATTTCAGTGGAGATAACAAAGTGAAATAGTAAATACATTGGGTAGTGATGAATGCTAAAGAGGATCAAGCAGACAGGAACAGAGGTGGGGTGTTTGATGAGTGGCCACAGGTGGCCTCTGGGGAAGGTGATTGTGGAGCTCCAGGTGGTGCAGACGTCTGCAGGAGAAAGGTGCTGGCAGCTGAAGTGAGAGTGGGTGGAAACAGGAGTCGCAGGGAGATCTCCTGGGCTTGTGGCCTTTGGAGCCAAGAAACTTGGAAAGTTTGGAATAGAGAAGCTGAGTGATCTGACAAAGGCCTTAAAAAGGGTCCCTTTGTGTGTAGAGAATACTGGATGAGTGGGAGAAGCAGAGAGAACGATTAAGGGAGGCCAGGATAAGCTCTTCCCACCGGTTGACCTTTTTGGTACATCAAAGGGACTCAGTTGTTTGGAAGGTTAGAACTTTTAAAGCTTAGCAGGGCTGTAGGTGGCTACAACAGTTGCATCCAGGAGCCTAGAATTCCTTAGGCCTTGCCTGTATTCTTCGCAGTCGTCCCAGGTGATTCTCTTGTGGATGGGTCCTTGAAGTGCATGTTGATGAATACATTAAGAAGTTATTTTGGAATGGGTGAATAATTAGTGTATGGAAAAGCCTTTAGAGATACTTAGATATGAAGTGTTTCTACTTTTGTTGCTTTAATTCTAATAAACATATTGCTCAGCTGAGAAAATACAAAGTAGTATGAATTTTCTCTCAAACTTATCAGACACAAAAATGTAACTAGGAAGAGCTATTTTTAAGAGATGTATATTTTGGTAGCATAATACCCTGACATTCTGTTTTCCTGCCTCTAAACATATGGTTTTCAGAAGGAATAGAGTTCATTTACAAAGAAGCTATTAAATGTTTCAAGAGGAAATTAGATTCAGGGAATGTGGATGAAATCATTAAAAGTCGGTAATAGCCAGTGGGTGATTTAAAGTGGAGTGGACCAGATCTCGCCTTTCGCCAGTGGTTCAGGGGAAGGACAGGGTTGGCCTCTGGCCCTGGAAGTTCTGTGAAGGTTAGGAAGTTTATTTCTTCTTCCTGGTGAAGTAACTTCGCTCTTATCCAAGTGATCTTGGGTCAAATATGAAAACAAGTCATCTTTATTTAACTGGGTAATGTCATGGTCAAGTGTGTGGGCCTTGGGACCCAACTGGCTTCCAAACCAACTCTGAGCTGTCATGGTGGTTCTGGGAAAATCCTGTCACTTTGATTTTCTCTTAGGAGGGAACAGTAATACCTGCTTCACAAGACCATTGACATTTGCCATCTTATCTGGTGGATGTGTTCATTAGTTACTAGCTATTCTTCCTGCTCCCCTTGCTGTTGTTTTTTGGGGGGTTGCTGGGGATTGAACTGGGGGCCTTGCACTTGTTAGGCAAGTTAAATTCCCAACCCCTCCTTGCTGTTGTTACTAACTTCATTATTATATTACAATTGTTTGAAGTCTTATTTTGCCTTCTGGAATACAGCACATTTTCAACGATTGCTTTTGGGTATGGAGGGTAATTATTGGTCATGTCCAAAACTCCGCTCATTAATGCCTATTTATGAGGGATTTGAAAGCCCTTACTGTGGTGTTGACCCTTTGTATTTATGCCCGGCACTTCGTGGGGTGGGCTGCCATTGCTTGTGTGATGTGCACTTTCTTTCTCTCTAAGAGGGATGATCATGCTTGCTTCAGGGACATGTGGTGAAAATTAATGAATAAGTTAATGTTTGTGGCTCTACTCCATTAAGTACTAATTAGCATTAGTTACTACTCTTTATAGTCTCTCCAAGTACCATCATCAAACTGATTCTGTGAAGCAGGAGCAGTGATTAAAAAGACTCTTTTGTGCTATGAGAAACTATTTCATAAAATTTTTGCTGTTGCTTTTGAGTATCACTTGCCATATCTAAAATTTTATACCTCCCTTACTAGAAAAAAGAAAACTAAATTAAATAACATAAGATTTTTAGGAATAAAATGTCACTTAAGTAACTAATAAGATAAGGAAAATCAGCATGTTACATTTTTCACGTTTTTGTCATCTTTATGCAGCACTTACATCTATCTGTACTTAGCAATATCTCCTAAGAATTCTCATAACAAATTTATGAAGGTATGGTATGGTAGTGGTGCTCCTAGCATGTGGATTTTTAAAAAAAATTGTATTTCAATTTTTGTCACTAGAGGCAGAATTTGAATGTTCTGCCTGTGTGACTTTTGTATGTAAAATAAAGATGACACTTGCTATTTGGGTTGCTGTTAAGGATTTGGCATTACACACACACACACACATATATTTGGAGATACATATATATATATATAAAATGTATATATAACCAAATGTGATTGATTGTAGCTAATACATTGGAATTATTACTTTTTCATTATGATTGTATTTAGCAGTGTGTAACTGGAACCAGTTTCATAATTTTCATAGAAAGTGGAAGATATCTTTTAGCATCCTAATGTCAATTGAATTCTCCCTGATATAGACTTAGCTAAAATAATTGATTTCCAAACTTATTTGAGGAGGACATTTCTTCTATCAGTTGATGAAATCTTTCAAAGGATGTGAATATGGGGGGGAGGGGTATTCAAATAAACTGATTCAGTATAATGCTACTTCACACTTGCCTATTTCTTAAGAATGTTGTGAGCCACCAAAGAGTAGGGGATTGTTCTGATTCTGCCAAGGAGATAGGTTTGGATCCCAGGAGGCCACCTGCCTGAGCAAGACTGCTTTTTATGATCTTCAGAAGGTGATGATTGTTTAATCCCGAGAGCCCCTTGTTCACATAATTACAAAGTTAAAATTAAATACTTTGCATTGTAGGCCTGAAAGGATTAGCTGCACTCTTGGTTGATATGTAAGGACAGTTTTATAATCTCTGAAACTATGGCTTTTGAGGAACAAATAATCTAAGCTATAATTTTGCAGTGGGACAGAGGATATTATTAAAGGCTTATTCTTAGGATTCTCATCTTTTGATTTGACTTTGTAATTAAATACCTTCTTGTCAAGCAGGGAGGGTATGTAGAGGAATGATAATATTCTCTTGCCTTAATCCCTGTTGATTTCTTAATAATTCTTTGAAGTGGTGTCCAGCTGTCTTCTCTAGCTTTTAGAAACTAGGAAGAAACAATAGAAACTTCTTAAGTGCACAACCAGATTCTTTGCATACAGGTCCCCCAGATGGGGATTATTTTAAGTTAGATGGGTTCGCTGTCCAGACTGAAAAGAATTTGTGCACCAGTTCTGATAAAAGGTCAAATAGTTTAACCTGGTGTACATCAGACTGAGCGAACTAAAACCCTTTCTGTCCACCACCACTGCCCCCTGCCCCTGCAAAAATAAAAGGGGGAGCGGTATAGAAAGAAGTAGTGAGTGCTTATCTTCTTTTGTTTGAGTGTCAGAATGTAGACCCATTTCAGATCTTCTGTTTCTTATTACAGTTTGGTGAATCTCTTATCTGCTTAGACTCCTTCTTTCTTAATCCACCAATTTTATAATTTTGATAAATTCTACTTATCATACTCCTTTTTGTAAACTCATTTTCTTGTGTCCCACTGTTCATTTTCAGAGCTCCTGAAAGTTCAGAACAAGCTTCTCTTTTTCTATACTTCGTATTTTTTCTGTTGAGGAATCTCTTCCAGGCCTGTGCCTTCTAAGTTTCAAAATTTAACCTCAGAGCTGTCTGGCCTGTTTTCTGAGCCTGCTCCCTTCCTGACATGCCCTCTTGAATATTTTCAAAGTTTTGTCAGATCCATCCATCTAAAACTGAATTCATGCTCTTTTGCAAAAGCTGGTTCCTGTGAACTTTTTTCTAAGCACAGTCATTTATTCCATTTGCTTGAAGCTCTTCAGAGAAACACCAGACATTGCTAGTGGGAATAAAAATGGCACAGCCCCTGTAGCATCTTGGCGGACTCTTAAAAGGTTAGATTCAGAGCTAATGTAGTATGATAATTCTCTTCCTAGGTTAGACATAGAATTGCCAGCAGTTCTATTCCTAGGTGTGAATACCCAAGGCTATTGAAAACAAGTGTTCAAATAAAGTGTATACATGAGGGTTCAATAGCCACACTATTCATAATAGCAAAAAAATGGGACTAGCTCCAGTGTCTGACACTGATGAATGGGCAAGCAAATTGTGGCATCTGTATAATGGAATAAAAGGAAATGAAGTAATGATACATGCTATAACATGGATGTACTTGGAAAACATTGTGCTAAATGACAGAATCCATACACAAAAGCCCACATGTTGTATGATTCCATTTATATGTGTCCAAAGCAGGCAAATTCATAGAGAAAACAGATTAGTGATTGCCAGGATGTAGGGGTAAGGAGATTAAGGCTTACTTTGGGGATATGAAAATGTTCTGCAATTAGATAGTGGGGATAACTGTACTATATTGGGAAGATACTAAAAGCTACTGAATTGTACACTTGAAAATAGTCAAAATGGTGAGTATATGAGTTCACTGGGGCTGCTCTATCAAAGCACCACAAACTGGGTGACAAAAACAGCAGAAATGTCCTGTCTCACAATTCCAGAAGCTGAAAGTGTAAGGTCAAGGAGTTGGCAGGGTTGGTTCCTTCTGAGGGCTGTGAGGGAGAATTGGTTTCGTGCCCGTCTCCTGGCTTCCCGTGGTCTGCAGGCAGTCATTGGTGTTCCTTGGCTTCTGGGCCCATCGCCCCAGTCTCCACCCTCATTTTTACAAATTACACCTACAGTGACACTGTTTCCAAATAAAGTCACGTTTTTAGTACTAGTTATGACTTCATCTGAATTTGGGGGTATGCCACCGTAATGACTGTTATATTCTATGATGTTTAATTTAAAGACGTAAAATAAAGAACAAAAGAAAGATCTAAACGCACACTGAAATAAAAACAGCATCTCCAGGGTACTCTAACTGCTGTTGCTTTTCAGAGACCCCAGCCTGAGCATGGTCGGGCTCCTGCCTACCTGGCAGCCTCTCTTCTCCTCCCTCTCACTGTGCTCTTTCTCAGCACCCTCCAAGTTCCCTCTGCCTGCAGACGAGCCTGCAGCCTGGCAATCCCCATTTCCCACAATTCAGATCTCGTCTCCGTGTTACTTTTGTGGAGATCCTCACAGGACTTCTAGCACAAGAAGCCTCTTCATCATGTGTAGCACTTTTGTTCTGGTAATCGACCCTGTGTGACAGACCACACCACAATGCCATGGGGTTGAACTGAAGCCATTGTCTCGGGCTCTTGGATTCAAATAGCGAGAGTGAGGCTGGCTTTCCCTGCTGAGGGGTGTCTAGAGCCTCTGCCAGGAAGCTATGGACAGTGGTAGGCTGGATTCAGCGGGCCTGTGTGGCTCCAGGAGCTGGGCCCATGCACCAGAGCTTCTGGCCTAGCATCTTCCTGTGGCTTAGACTTCCTCACAGCAGGTGTCCTCAGGGTAATCAGACTTCTTACAGGGCCTTCGGGCTCCGGGAGTGAGTGTTCTAGCCATAAAAAGCAAGCAGGAAGCTGCGTGGCTTTTTGTGACTAGCTTTGAAGTCAACTGACATCATTTCCATCATATTCTATTGGTGGAAGCTGTCTTAAACTGGCCTAGATTCATAAGGAGGCACCACAGACATCACCTTGTCAGAGAGAGGAGTAATTTGAGACTATGTTTGAAAACTGCCAAAATACTCAATGCTGTCATCTGAATGTATATGCCCACCCCCTCACCCCCAATTCATATGTTGAAACCGAATCCCCAATTTATAATATTGAGAAGTGAGGCCTTTAGGAGATCTGTAGGTTCTTGGTGAATCAGAATTATTTTTCCTGTAAGAGGCCCAGGGGAGGCTGTTTGCCCCTTTCATCATGTGAGGATGCGGTGAAAGTCATCACCTCTGAAGCAGTTAACCCTCACCAGACCCCAAGTCTGAATGTGCCTTGATCTTGGACTTCTAGCCTCCAAATCTATGAAGAATAAATGTTACATCACCCAGTTCACGGAATTGTTACAGCAGCTTGAACCTACTCATTCATCAGTCTGTGTTCTTTCACAATACTCTTCTAAACTGCTCACTCTTTTGCATTACTATTTGATTTCTGCCTTACGCTTATTTTGCTGGCCATAGTATTCCTGGCTTCTGTCACCTTGGCTGGCACACAGTAGGTGCTTGGTAAGACAGTGAAGAGAAAGTTGACTGGGGAATTAGAAAAGGTAGAGCAAGAAAAGCTGTGCACTTGTACTGTGTACAGCACAAGCCTGTGCAGTGGATCTAAGCATGATCAACAGTGAGTATGCCCGGTGGCTTGAGCTTTGTCTTTCAGCCCTGTGATCCTGGTTCAGCAGTAAATCCGTGATACCTGGGATGGTTGTTAGTGCGTGAGATGCCTGGGAGCCAGCTGCCACCCAAGACAGAGTCATACTGATGCCTTCAGTAAAACACAGCAACATAATTATAAGTGAAGCCAAATGTTTGCCAAGTGAGTTCCTTAAAAGAGAATAAACAGAATTAAAAATTTAATTTTTAAATAGGCCAGTACTAATAAGGCGTATATGTGTGCTCATGGATTTCTGTGCTTGTTGGGTGAAGGAAAGGTAGTAAGGGATATCATTTTTTTATTTTTAACAGGCTGACTCTGTCAGAGCTTTACATAGGGCTGATCGTGTTTATTCAACACTCCCTGTAGAATTTAGAATGAGATTTTCCCTCCCATTTCCCTGGCTCCTCGTTTCCTTTAACAGTTTTAAGTCTGGGATAGAAGAATATATAACCTTGCCAGGTCCAGGATTCACCTGTTCCCTGGCTTCTGCTCTGGGGCCTGACCACTGTGCTATGGGTTTGTTAGTTGAGAGCTGGATTCCTTTTTTTGCCTGTAAAATTCAATGCAGTTGTTTATACAGAACCTCTTAAAATTCAGGGTGACACAGTTCAGCAAGTTAAAATGCAATTTTCGTTTTCCCTCCTACACAGCAAAGATCCCAAGACAGTGTGGAATAAACTAAAAACACCGGGGTCTCATGGACCTAAGTTTGAACCTTGACTCTGTCACCTTTCATCAACATAACCTTAGGCATATTAATCACCTTCTGTGTGCTTGCCTTGCTTGAAAAAAAGGAGGGAGCAAAATAGGGTTAGAAAAATTGAGTGAGATTGTACATATAAAGATCCTAGCGGCTTCTGTCACGTGGTGAATGTCAGTCAATATTAGTTATTAGTTATCCATTTAATTGCTTGAGCTCTACTTGGAATTTATATACGTAATATTTGAACAGCTTTTTCAAGAATGCTTTATCTTGTTCTGATATTCTAAGTGAATTAGAAAGAAAATTTTTGTTGCTTTAGGTCTGGGACATTATATTATTGTGATAATTCCTATCTTGTCTTTGTTTAATATTTGTGACTTTTGCTTTGAAAAGTATTTAGTACAGAATAAGTAAATATAAAATGAAATGAAGAAATGGCTCAAAATTCTTGGACTTTGGGAAATGAGTTTAGTTTTCTACATTTTTCTAATATCTGCAGTAGTCCGTGCTGCAGCTAGAGCACACAGACGTGTTTCAGGATGTTTGATTTAAAGCTGGTGGCTACCCCCGCCCGCTCCAGGGTCAGAATGAGCCCGTTCTTTTCCAGGGTTGAGAACCAGAACCGTGCACCCCCTGTTCAGAAGACCAGGGACGGTGGCAGGTGCTGTGGCCTGTTGTGAAGTGAAGGTAGAGGAGGGAGGTTTTATAACAGATGGTTTCTTGGGTAGCTGGGACCTGTCCAGTTCTAAGCTTTGAAAGCAATGGCCCAGACCCTGATCTGGCACAGACACAGGTGGGATTGCCAAAACAGGAAGTGAGGTCCTAGGTTGATGTCTTTGGGGCAGCTGCTGCTGTGCAGCTGGTGGGCTGGCATGTTAGCATTGCTTTCCTGTGGTTTGGTGAGGTGATTGTATGTGGCACCACAATGTGGTGAGAAACAGGGCCCGGAATGTGAGAGGTCATAACCAGATTGGAGCTGTTGGCCTGTGTTAAAAGGGGTGTTGGCTACTATTCCTCATAGGACTTATGCCGCCATTGGCATGGATGGAAACGCATGAATGTGGCAGCTACAGATACGAGTGTGTATGTTCTCCCTGATCAGCCTGGAGTTCTGGATTGTGTGGTGCAGTAAGCGATGTTTTGTGGTAAGGCTTGGCTGTCCTCTCTGACATTAGCTTCCAAAGACTGAGGACTTATCCCAGACATTGCTAACATCCTTTGGTAACCTTTAAGCAATTAATAAATTATTCTTGGCTGGGTTCTAGTATTCATCCTGCTTCACTTTAGCTGAGTATTCTTGGGCAAATTATTTGATCTCACTGTGCCTAGCTTTCTTTATCTAAAAAATGAAGACCCAGACTAGATGCTGTGGTAGGTATGAGATGATCTCTATTGTCCAAATTTGATTAAGCAATTTCCAGCCATCCATTTTGGTATTTGCTTCTTTCAGTAGTTGAGTTCTACCAATTTTACTTCTCAATGAAGTAAGAGACATACACTTCTTTTTTGCTTTTACATTTTTTTCTTAACGTTGTAACTGATATGTCTCATATCCAGTATTCAAGGGCTTGGAAATTAAGAGCCTGTATCATTATTTTATAGAGAGAATGACCCAGGTTTTATCTTTTTTTATTCTGTAATTGATCTCATCATCCCTTTTACTGTTGGGACAATATTAATCACAGTTGCTATTGGGGAGGTAAAATGAATAAAGCACAACATAGAATTATAGAAGATGTTCTTGCAAGGGTAGTAGGTCAACCCTTCATGCTGAGAATTGGAGACTGAGGCCCAAAAAGCTCTCCTGATGAATCTGAGACTGCACTTTGTTTATCTTGATATCCCAACACCTCCGGGGCCTCAAAATCAGTTATGCTGTTTGTTTTACTTTTAAACAATACTTGACAGTGTGACCTGGGTAAAGGACTATCTCATCAGCTCTTTCCCAACCTGATAGGTGCTGAAATGGCAAGTCACCCTTTCTCTGAAGCATTTTAAGATAGCACAAACTCCAGGAGCCTTCACTTTCCCCTTTAGCCTGGGCTGTTTCTGAGGAGCTAAACTCAGGCCTGGAGGTTTTCTTCAAGATAAATGCTTCTTGCCTTTCTCCTGCCAATTCCTTTTGTGTAAGGTTTTAACTCGTGAGAGGGGACCAGAAGTACAGATCCGAGGCATGGTGCAGATTCTGTGGAAAGTGAGGGAATAGAGCCTGAGTGGGTAGAACTAATATGGAGCTAAGAAGCCATAGTGCAGGAAAAATGCCACCGAAGAGGCCTTGCAAACCTGCCCAGTGCTTGGATAAGGCTTCCTGACCGAGCTCTGGAAAGTGGGAATGTTCCAGAGAGGTTTTAAATGTGATGTCTGACATGTTTCCTTTTGAGTCTTACTTGCTTTGCTTTTTACCTTGCCGTAGCATCGCCCCAAATGCCCCATGATAGTTCCCAGAATTTCTCCTTTCGTTCTGCCTCTTCTCCTTAACTGTGACACATTCGTCTCACTTTCTGCATTCTAAAGCATTAACTTTTAAAAACATGTCTGAAATTCCAGTGAATTCAAGAATCAGTGTATATTTTTAATGTGGTGTTATTCTTTTCCCTAAAAACAGAAAATGACTGTATCTAAGGAGCTGAAAAATCACAGCAGGTAAACATCGGACATTTTCAGTGAAGAGAGAAGGTGAGGGATCAAGAGGAAACTTACTAGAAAGAGATGGTAGTGTCAGCCATGAAGGTGGGAATGATTCGCTAAGTGAGGCAGAGAAATTCAGCGGATCCCACATCCAGAGTCAAGTGACTGCAGATCTAAAATATTAGACAAAAATGGTGTCTGTACTTAGCATGGACAGACTTTTTCCCTTGTTACTGTTTCCTAAACTATTCAGTGTGGCAACTATTTACCTCGCATGTATGTCATAGTAGGTGTCATGAGGAACCTGGAGATGATTTAGAGTGTACAGGAGAATGTGCCTCAGTGTGCAAATACTCCACTGTTTTATAGAGGGCCTTGAGCTTCCTCGGATTGTGGCAGGTCCTGGCAGCAGACCTTTGGGCTTCCAGGGGTGTTCGTGTTCTCTTTGCCCCGAGTTTTCCAGGCTCATGTAACTTTTGCGCAAAGGCAGCCTCTCAAGTACTCCCAGGAAAGCTGGGGCATCAGGCTGGTCCTGGGGCTCGAAGGCTCTGTATCAGGGGTTGTCATTGCAGGTTACAGGGGACAGAGGAGGAGAATTTTGAGAACATCCAGAGATACAAACCATGACCCTTGGCCAGGGGCTGGCAGGTTGTTTTACTGCAGATGTCACTAGTGGTAGGTTGTGACTGTTTCCATCTTGAAATCCCTGCTAGCGTGACTGTGATGAGCCTAGTGATTATCATCATCTCTGTTTAAATAGAACTTTTAATTAAATACATTGTCGTATGCTCTTGGCCCACAGTGATTGCGTGTGTGTGTGTGTGCACGTGCACGTGTGTGTGGGCGTGTGTGGTCAGAGGATGGTTTAGCTCAGGCCTCACATTACATTCTGCTGTCATTACCTCTGCATGAACTTATATATTCAGTCACAGAGACAAACTGGAAGAATTGAGAGAAGATGGCATTCATCATGGAAATTTAAACTTGTTTCTCATTAACAGACATTCTGCCTGTAGTGCACTATGAATTAATATGTTTTATAAATCTTGTAACTGTCTTGTGAAGAGCATAATTAGTCATAAGTGTTTGGGTGTTAGACATGTTAATTTGTTCAGTGTAGGCATTAAAATGTTTTGTGATTCTTAGTTTACCTATCCCGGGAGCTTTAGAGGAGGAGAGTGGCTGAAGCCTCCCTGGACTTCTGGGAGCCCTGCCCAACTGCTTTGCATTGACTGGCCTGGGTCACGTGCTCACTCTGGCCCAGTCAGCTAGGGCTGGAGGCCTCACCAGGTGTCAATGCCTTGGGGTGAGGAGAGGGGACACAGGTCTGCTGGGAACATCTTCCCAGGGAAGTGCTTTGGGTGCAGCAGGCCTGTGACTGAGCTAAGATGGGAATCTGGGAGTCTGACTGCCAAGACCAAAGAGTAAGGCCCAAAGCAGAATTGTGAGTTAATTCTGAGATTCTTTTTTGTTTGTTTCTTTTTTGTTTTTTGAGACAGGGTCTTGCTGTGTAGTTCAGGCTGACCTTGAACTCATTATGCAGCGCAGGCTAGCCTTGGACTCATGGCAATCCTCCTGCCTCAGCCTCCCAAATCCTGAGATAGTCCTGAGATTCTGAAGGTGTAGGTAGTTCAGTTCTTTCTGTGTGTCTGTATTTAGAGACGACAGATGACACCAAGTGGCTTAAAAACTGAAGAGACTAAAACTCATTTCTGCTTTGAGATATCAAGCCACTGCTAAACTACTTTCTTTAAAATGAAATAATTGTTTCGGTGATGGGTGGTTGTTTTGGAAAAATTTCGGAGGGAACAGCTGTACGAGAAAAACAGTTCCAGAAGTAGGAGAGGATGAAGAGATGTAAGGGCCATTTAGTTAACTGGATGAAGCTAGAAGGAATAACTGGTTGTGCTTGGGAAGGGTTAAAATTGGAAAGCAACGTGAACTTGCTGTTTAAGCCATTTGGTGTGGAGAGGGACTTTGAAGTAAAAATGAAAAAGTGAAATGTGGTAGTAACAGAGACCTTGCTGTTTTAAATTCATGAACCAGACTCTGTAACCTTCTCTTCCCCCAGTTTCTTTTATCAACAGGTAACAATTTATTCTAGAACCACCACCAAGAGAAATCTTAATCAGGACTGGATTGCATACCTCACCAATTTTGTTGTTGTTTGGCTAAAGCCTTGATGTCTACACTAGGGACCAGAAATTTTTATGGGGAAACATTGGCATATTAGCAAACAATGAAGTAAGCAGTCTGGGAGCCTGTAGTATTATGAGGGAAGGGGTCTTGGACCTTGGTGTTTTGCAAAGGCCACATTTGCATGATTAGAGAGCACAGGACTATGGGTAAAATATCTGCAACTACTAAAGTAGCCTAGTATATGTGGATTCTTGTTCATTCACAAAATATCTTTTCTGTGTGCTTGTTGGAACCACAATAACCTGGATAGATTTTATTATGATCATTTATGGTACAGTAAACATATCTGGAAATACCATAGAAGAGTAGAGCACAGGCACCATTTGTAAGTCTGCTGCTTTGTGCAGGGATGGCGCTTATCAGAAATTGTAACATTATTGTAAAATTTTCCTCAGACTTTTCTCATTTGGAGTGATTTTCTTGGTATTACAGTGTGTTGTTTTGCCAGGAAAATGTCAAGTTAGTACTCTTCTCAGAAGAGCCAGTATGCATCCAGATCACCCGCGGAATTTAAAAAGCAAAACCAGACAGACTGCACTTGCTCCAGATCTACTCTAACTTCATCTCTGGTGCTGGGCCTGAGCATTGTACTTTTCATTCCAATGTCTTTTCTTCCTTCTTCCTTCCTTCAATAAACATGTACTGAGCTTGTTGACCATTGCTGATCAGGTCTAAAATGGTGAGGAAAACAGAAATGATTCTCTCGCCTTGGTATTTGTGTAATGAGCAAGAGCCTAATAATAAATATGTAAATACCTGCGGGGGAAAAACCCATAATTATAAATTGCAGTAAATGCTGTGTAGAAAAAGAATAGAAGACAGGGCATCACAAGAAAGTAGCAGAACACCAGTTTAGGTGAGGGGGTGGTGTCTGTGAGGAAATGATACAGCAGCTGAAAACTGAGGGATGGAGACGAGTTTGCCATGGAGGAGGGGCAGGCTTGCTGTGGGCAGAGGAGGCAGCACTGTGCGGGGCCATATGGGAAAGACTTGGTGGGCCAGAATGACTGCGCTGCAGGCATGTGCCCTGAGAGTAGAGAATGAGAAATTTCTGCGTCCTGGGGAGGGGTGGCAAGTCGTCATTCTATGCCATGTTTGCCCCTTACTCCTGCAGTTACAAAAATGACTTACCTGAATGTCCTTTTTAAAGGAAGAAGGCTCCATGCCAGTTATACTCATGTCACTGTTTAGGGTTGCTAAGCAAACTGTATGGTGGCTCTTGACTTTGTTTCGGGGGTTATACAGGGACTCCACTTGAAAACATTACAGGAACTGAAAGATTAAGCAAAAGGGTTTAAATGAAGGCTGTGTCATTGTTCTTGCAAATCTCTTGGTGCTTGGCCATTGTCTGGTAGCCTGTTCATTCCTTGTTCACTGCCAGCTACTTGGAGCACAGGGCTGTCAGCCCTCACCTCCAACCTGTCTTTTAGTAAAGCTCAGAGCTTGCTTCCTTCCTGCTCTCTCCTGGGACAGAAAGGAGAGTTCACATAGTTATTCTTTAGGATGAAATATGCCTCAGTTTTCAGCGAAGGAACTCTGGTAGATTTGTTGTTAGGTGCCAGATTTTCTCTGTAATTAGCCTTCCCAAGAACCTTTAGATCAGCAGCATTATTGATACTAATGTCTTTGTATTTTAAGTTTGGGACACTGTCCTGTGTGTGGTTGTAAGGTGGTTCTCTGCCCACGTGCTCTCTGCCTTGGGGAGTGGCAGAATCTAATGGAATGCAGTCCACTCTCTCTCCTGCCAGGCACCAGCCAAGGCTTGGAGCTGGGTCAGCCCAGAGCAAGGAGTTGTCTTTTTCTGTTTCTTGTGAAAGCAGCTCACTAGGTCCAGCCCAACCCATTTCTTATCTCCCCTAAGGGAACTATAAGGGCTGGCTTGGGAGGAACCTCAGTGAGCTCTGGACCCTGCCACTTGCCCAAGGAAACCCTGTAGGACAGGACTGGAACCTATCAGTCCTTTTTATATAACACTTTCCTCCTTTGTGTGCTTCTAGTTTTAATGGGACTATTTGTGCAGTCGGTACATACAAATCGTAATTATAAACATCTGACATTTTAAAATGATTTTTGTTACCATGCTGTCTTAGTCACTTTCCTGTTACTGGGACAAAATACCCAACATCTGCAGCTTAAAGGAAGAGAGATTTGTTTTGGCTCTTGGTTTCAGTCCATGTTTGGCACCCTCCAGGGGAGAAACCTGGCAGAGGCAGCTATGAAGCAGAGAAGGAAGGAGCCAGGGACTAGAATACGCTCTTCGAGGTCACGCCCCCAGTGACCCACCTCCAAGCAGGCCCCACTTCCTAATGGCACACTGTGCTACTGAGCTCATCTGAGATTGAATCTACTGGTGAATATAGCGCCCCATGATTCAGTCACCCTTCAAAGACTTGAGACTTTGGGGGGATATTTTAGATCTCAACCATAGGACATACTGAGCTCATATTTTAGCCTCTTGTCAAAAAACAGTACTACTGTAGTTTAGCAGGTAAACCTAGTTGACTTTTGGGAAGCCTCAGAAGCGTGGGCTGCCTGGCTATGGTTAGACTCACATTCATGGTACAGGCTGCCCTCTAGAATTTAAGAGCATTCACACGTTAATATTTTACTAGGTTCTCAGTATTAGCAGGTGATTTTATTTCTAGTTTATAAAGGAAGAGGCTAAGGGGAGGTTAAGTGACTTGCCCCTCGACCAATTAGAGGTAGAGTCAGAGCTAGCAAATGAGTTCTCTACTTCCTTCTGGGAACTTTAGAGGTGGATTAATCTCCTGTGGTGCAGACATCATGGGGCACAGATCATAATCCTCAGATCATAATCCAGGGCTGGAGGGGTGGCCCTGCCTTTTTTCACATCTGCTGCTCGGTGGCCCCATTTGTCATTGAGTCCACGCCGGAGTGCAAGTATCTGTGTCCTTAAGAAGATGACCCCAGAAATGAATGGACACCTCACTTCAAATCATGTCATCACTTACAGTTGTAGGAGCAAATCTGATTTCCAAGGAGCCCGGGAAATGTGGCTTTAATGGGGAGAGGGTATGCCAGACTAAACTTAGAGGAGCTTTAAAAATTAATTTGACTTTTTGAGACAAGGTCTCACTACATTGCCCAGGCTGATATTGAACTCCTGGACTCAAGCAATCCTCCCGTCTCAGCCTCCTGGGATTATCGGCATGTGTCAACACACGCCAAAGAGTAGGGAGTGTAGTACTAAAAAGAGCAAGGGGGAGGATGCCCAGGCACTGTCTACCACACTTACTTCTGTTCCTCACTGACCCAGCAGCAGGGTGGGTGAGGGCCCCTGGATGTGTCATTTAGATAATAAAGGCACTGAATGAAGGGCTCTATGGAACATTTCATGATGTGCCTACAGTTGCTGTAAATCAACCAGACTGCTCTTCGTACATATGCTTGAATGTGCTCCTTTAATCTAGTGTCTTCAGTCAACAAATACATGCTGAGTACTGTGTAATCTGGGGTCCAGTCGTTGATGGTGCCTATAAAATGGGCAGGGCTAGTCCTAGTCCTGTCCATGATGAGGGTCCTACTGTCATAGTTAATTTTGAACCTCAAACAACAAGAAAGACCTATCATCAAATCTTTTTCTTTTTTTTTTTTTTTTCTGGAGATTGAGCCCAGGGCCTTGGCAGTAATTTTTTTTTTTTTAAACTTGTGATCCTCCTGCCTCAGCTTTCTAAAGTGCTGGGATTACAGGTGTGTGCTGCCATGCCTTGCTATTACCAAGTCTTAAAAGAACATTTTTCCTACTGCTGAGAACCCAGTAGAGCTCAGGTGGTGAGAGGGTATATTGGCCCTGGGCCTTGTCTGCTGCAGCTGGACTTGTGACGGCCAGTCCTGTCAGCTGCTTTGGTCCAGGGAGGGCTGTCTTGGTCAGTGCACGAAGACCACACCTCATGAAGCCAAAGCAGCCAGTAACAAAGCCTCTGCCTCACCCCGTGCTCCCTTCCATGCAGAATCTTTCACCTCGAGCTGATTCTGTGCCCATTTCTCTCACCCTCAGCACTGTCCTCCCCCAGGCCTGTGTTTCTGGGAGTGGAGATTCTCCTGACCTCTTAGGCGGGAACAAATTCTGCCTTCCCTATCCAGGGTGAGGAGCTGCAGAACCCAGAGGCGGAGAGAGATGGTGCGCACGCTGCTAGCAGCATTGTCCTTTAACGAGTAAAGGGGTGTCTGCAGAGCAGAGCTGTGCCCAGACACCAGGAGGATGGACACAGAGGGGCCCTGAGGGGCTTCCTCCAATGCCCTCTCAGTGCCCTGGACTACGGGGGCTGCTGCTGTGCCCCCTGTTGCTCAGAGAGCGGATTCCCTGTCTACCCGAGAGGACCAGCAGAAAGGGACACACAGAGACCACATCCTAGTTTTCCTCCATCCAGCATTCCTGCCCCACCTCTGCCTCTGCCCGGGCCTGTCTCCTGCCCTACCTTCCTCAGCCACAGTTGGGGTCTGTGTAGTGAAGCAACACTGAGAGCTTTAAAACCCCAGACTCCAGACCAGGGCTTTGGAAACAGCCCTGCCCCTTAAGGTTTTTTCAATTGAGAGTAATGTGGCAGCTGGGATTGAAAATTTTGGTCTAGTGTTGGTTGTTGTTGATTTTTCTTCTCATCTATTCATGTCAGTACTCTAGAATACTGTGATTTCTTAGAATTCATCCTAATTTGCTACACAAAATCCTGTAAATTTAAATTTAATGCGAAAGAGTGATATAAGCTTTGGTTTATGGTGTGGCATCTTGCTCAGCAAACAAGTAAATACCATTTATTGATAACTGCATTTTTTTCCTCTGGAGCAAAAAAAAAAAATTAGAGGGAGGGATGGGGAAAAAAGAAATGAACATGTCTTTGAGAGTAAGTACCAAGGTTTTAGACTTAGTGGAAAAAGTCCTCAAAGAAGTTTAAGACCATAGAGCAGTACTGGAGAGAGAGGCTGATGGAATCAGCAGTATGTGAATTTGTGGTTAAAAAGGTCTTGCATCTTTGTAACCCGTTACCTCTGTAACAATTTGAAAGTGTTTTGCATTGTTTTCTTCCTGGAGAGAAGCATGCTGCCACTTTACAATAGAGGCAAAGAAAATTACTATGATCTTGTTGGGGTCAGGAGACCTGGGTTTCATTTATCCAGTCACTTGGCACTGTTGGGATGTGAACTGTCACAGAACACTGGTCCTCCTGGTGGTGATTTACTGAGGACAGAGAAGGGGTTAGAAGCTCCCTGTAGAGCCCTGAGGTGGCTGTATGGGGCGCAAGAAGACTCCACAAGTCTGATGCCAGTGGAAACTTATTTGACCTCCACTTCCATAGCAAGAAGGAACCAGGGTCTGGAATACCCAGAAATTGTATTGTAAATGTCATGTGTAAGTGTGCATGTTTTTCTCCAGGAGATGTTCCATGGCTTTTAAAACTTGGAGATCTAAAGAGACTCAAGTGACGAAAGAAGGATTCATGTCTTAGGTATTTGTGAGAGGGGAAGAGGATTCCTTTATAAGATAGTCTAGATTCCTACAAATCCAAACAGATTTGTTATTCATTCACACTCTAGCAGCATTCTAACACGGTGTGCTATAGTATGTAGGGTTCCAAAGTTAAGATTATTTTTCATAAAACCTCAGGAAAAAAGTGCCACTTTATGAATAGGTAGAGCACATACAAATTTCACCTGAGGAATAACAAATGGTTTCTTTTTTAAAATTGTGTAATCTAATTACAGGCCAAAAGTATTCAAGGAAGAGTAGAACAAAATATATATGTAGACAGTAGAACTGGGAAAGTACAAATAAATGATTAAAACCATAGACAGGAAATGGGAAATAATTATTCCAAAAATCTTAAGCTAATGAAGCTATTGTTTGAGCATTACATTTCTATGTAAACTTCCTAGAAACCAAGTGAAAAGAGAAATGTAGGCATTAGAATTCTTTCTTAGAGAAGGCAGATCGTGTCATTAGGTGAGACATTGCTCCTGGGGTGCCTGTCAAATACTTCGTGACACGTACCCGTATGTCACCATCCTTGGCACTTTTACCAAACATCCGGAGATACTTTTCTTGTGACTTTTTTCCATTTCCACAGTTGATTTTAGTGGATCCCCACATGAGTTCTCTTCTCATTATTCTGCAAACTCAGTTGTGTGGTGCTGCCAGGAACTGGACTAGTTGATGGTACACAATTCAACTCTGGAGCTGGCCCCGATGTGGGTGATGCGGAAGTTGATGGTGTGCTTTCCGCCGGGAAGTGGCCGTCTGCAGATGCCCTGATGGGTTTTCCCGTGGAGATCGAGGATCCTGCCCGGATACCTGCTGAGGTGGCAAGGGCCCTCCGACCTCAGCTAGTTGCTGGTCGAGCCTGGGACAGTGGCGGCTGCCCAGTCAGCTTCTGGCCACTCGATGAAGCTCAGTGTCTTCCGCTGTCCTGCAATCAAATCTGCTTTGGAAACACTCAGAAATGCCGGGCGGGCGGGGGGGGGGTGAGTTTAGTGGTTAGAGTGCTTGCCTAGCCCTGAGTTTGACCCCCAGCACCAAAACAAAACAAAACAAAAATGCCCCGAGAAGTTGAAAATGTACTTTTTAATTTGGAGTGAGTATTATGGTAAAGGCTTTTAGAATCAAATTACAAAATTACATTTCTTTACAGAACTGAAGAGCTTTGTTTTTCAGCTCCTTTTTGTCCTTAAAATGTAGTCACAAAAATTAAGGAATAAAAAACACTTTCTTGTTTGGTTCCTCATTTCTTTCCAATTAGAGCTTAGTAACTGTGCAAACTCTCTAATAAGCTCTCTAAAATGTCATTAATAATATATTTTTGGAAAACTAGAAATAAATATCTTGATACCTAAATACTTCAAAATATATTTTCTTCATAGTAATTGTGTTTGATCCTGGGTGAGAAATGAAGAGTGAGATACAGAGTCAAAACTACACCGCTATAAAAAAGGATAAACTAGAGTCATTTGTATATAAATGGATGTTCCTGGAGAACATACTATTAAGTGAAATAAATCAGACACTTATTAGTACACATCGAATTGTTTCTCTGATATGAGAAACCATAAGTGTAAATAAGGACAAAGGGGTAGAATAGTTATTGTATT
>PVJO010000562.1:0-63583 GCA_004026905.1 Hystrix cristata
TGGCTGAATGCTTCTGTCTCTTCAAGCCTGGGGTAGCTGTCATGTACACAGCAACCCCCTTGGGTCTCTGTGCATTTCATCACAACAGCAATTAATCTATGCATTGTAAAGTGCCATTTGTTTCTGTCCTTGAGTAGACTGTAAGCTCAGTAAAGAGGGACTGTGCCCTCATTTCATTGGAATCCCAGTGCATAATGAAGGGACTGGCAGATAGTCGAGCTCAATACATACTTGTTTACTGACTAAATACTAGTTCAACAACAAGTTGCATTTTCATGGATTTTTACTCACATATCACACTGGATGCTCTTACAACTCTACCTGTTTTACAGTGAGCACCTGGGTACGAGTATGTTAAGGTTATTTTCATGGATTTTTACTCACTCATATTATACTCGCACTGGATTCTCCATGTAGCTCTACCTATTTTACAGTGAAAACCTGGGTACAAATATGTGAAGGATGACTGAGGGGACTTAGCCAAATTTTCCCCTGTCTACTTTGTCTATAGTTTTACTCCTAGAGACGAGGTCTTCATGGATCATTCAGAAAGTAGTTGTTTTTGAATATTTGGAAGTTGTGGCTATCATATCCTAATAATAAATAACAAGTGTCAAATGACTTTTCATTACAGTACCATCAGACATTATGCATCAGGATTTACTTGTTGGCAAGTAAATGGTTAAGCAGCAAGTCTGCAATCCCTTCTCTCAAGTTACGGTGTTTTGGTGGCTGACCTGCAAACAAAATAGTCTTATATTTCAGCAGGAACGTGCTTTCCAATGAGATGCTTTTAGCAGGATGAACCTGGTTGTCTAGGATTCCTTCTGGAAAGCCAATCTAGAATCTAGGAATTTGGGGGCATGGATAGTGGACAATGTCATGTAAGCAAAGGAACCAATGGAGGGTACATAAAAATGCTTCCTGATCAAAATGGCCTTCTGTGTAGGTGATGGGATCATATACATTGCTGAGCAATGTCACCTGGCAGACCTGAGCCCAGAATGTATCCATCCAATGTGGTAAAACAATATAATTTAGAGAACTGGATAAATGCTACTGAACCTCTCCTGGTTCACCTTATTCTTACTGTGTTCTGAGATTATTAGAAAAGTTTGATGCTGTGGGTTAGATACTGCTTTTGTATAAGTCTGATATGACAGTCTGGTTTTTGTTTTATCTCAATTTGTCACTTTTTCTGGGAATGTTGCCTGTTGGTGACTTTTTGAATCAATCTGAGCTCTACTAACCACTGAAATTTACTGTATTACTTCAGCACACAGCTTAAACCCAGTGACTCAGTTTTTCTCTTTGTGTGACATGGGACTAATAAGTAACTATTAGATTCATCCATTTGTTTCAGAGAAAATCTGTGAAAATTAATTAAATAATTATTAAGGTAATAATTTTATGAGGGCATATCTTTGAGAGGAATAAAGAGTATACAATGAATTGTCACATTTGGCTAGTATCTCAGATGTTCCCAAGGCAAAGTTATACCCAGACACCTGAATGCGACTTCATTTCATCTTTCTTCCTTAGTGCCACAGCTTCATTTGGGAATTTTATAGAAAACTTCTTCCTGTAGAATTATTCATTTTTTAAGAATCAAGTGTTGCCGGGTGTGGTGTTGCACGCCTGTAATTCCAGCGCTAGAGAGGCTGCAGTAGGAGGATCACCATGAATTTGAAGACAGCCTGGATGCCATAGTGAGTTGAAGGCCAGCCTGGACTACATAGCAAGACTCTGACTCAAAAACAAATGAAAACAAAACAAAACAAAACAAAACAAAACAAAACAAATATCTTTTAGTGTGGCACATACTAGACATTTTCCAAGAAACATAGAGCAACAGAATTAAAGAACTAAAAGTAGAGTGGCAATAGTGCGAATTTACATAAAAATCCATCCTTCCAGATGTTGGAACTGAAATTTAGAAAGGTTGTGGCATTTCCCCAAGCTTACATATCTGTTAAAGTTGTATCTAGATTTTGAACTCTCCTTCTGACTATAGACCTCACTATCCTTTTTCCTTGTGGGAACTGCCCACCCCTTCTTCTCACTATATGTGCTAATGGGAATGACTCCAACCCCAGCTCTGAAAGTGGGTATGTGTCTGCTATGGCTTGTGTCTAGATGTCCCCCCCAAAGACAGAACGTGATACCAGAGAAGTGGGGTCGTTTCTGTGACTGTACTTGACAATGTGGTTTAGGAGCCTTTGGGACTGGCCCACGGGAAGAGTTCAGAAAGTTTCGGAGATGAAGGCTGAAAAAGCGGCTCTGCAATGCCTGAGGATGTTCTTGATGGAAGATTCTGGTCAGAGCTCAGAAGACCAAAATGCTATAGAAATGCTGCTGGTAAGGACCAGGCTCGGGAGGTTTCTGCTGGGAAGAAGGACTGCATTGGCTGTTGGACTCCAGACCATGTGTGCTAGGCCTTGGCAGAAAGTTTGTCTGCATTTTGCTTGTGTCCAGAGACTTTGTCTGAGACTGAGATCAAGGGCGGCAGATTAATTAATCTTGCAGAAGAAATTTCAATACAGCCTAATGTTGAGGTGGTGGCGTGGCTATCGTTGGGGGCTTTCAGCCAGATTTATGTTGAGAATCAAGAGCAAAGAGCACAGCAGAATGACTCAAAATGTTGTGAGTTTGGCCATAAAAGAAGCTCCATTAAAGTTGTGGCCTGCAAAGATGGAACAGAAGAGAAATTGGCTGCTGAAAAGACTAGCAAGAAAAAGCCAAGTATTTTAGAAGAAGACAACAGAAAAGATGGCCTGAGGACATCACAGGAAGCAGCAGGACTCCAGCCTTTGCAGCCTCAGCGTTGGAAAGGTGAAAGACTTTGCTTTGAGAAGAGAACCCCAGAGCGCCGTGTTCCAGAATGGTGGCAGCCTAGAGAATTTGTTCCTCAGGAGTGGGTTGAGTGCTCAGGGATCCCAGCAGTCGGATCCTACAGCCGAGAGAGAAGGGAGCCTGGCTACTGCTCCAGCTGGTGGCAGACGCTGGCACCATCCATGTGGCCCTAGTTTTAGGTGCATGCAGAATGCAAGAGTTGTGAGGTCAGGAAGGCTTCCAGCCAGATTCTGGAAGAAGGCCTGGGAGACCAGGCAGTGTGCCCCTGAGAGTGCAGTGTGTGAAGCTGTGAGTGTGAAGCTGAAGGTGCTGTGGAGACCCCAGAATTTTGCAGAAGCCAGGAACATGGGTGGTCTGAGGAAAACTTCATGGAGGGAGCAGAACCAGCCCAAGACAGAAGCCATGGGAGCTGCCACCACCGGAAGTGCCACTGGGGCGGAGCCGCACAAACCCTCTGGAGTTCACATCTTGCCACAGATTGCCTTGAATGACTTGGATGCCATGGAACTACAGGACTTCATGTTTGCCCTGCTGGATTTTGGAGTTGGTTTAGTCCTGTTCCTTTCTATTCCTCTATTTGTACCTTTTTTGGGGGGCGGTGGTGCTGGGGATAGAACTCAGGGCCTTGTGCTTCCTAAGCAAGCTCTCCACCATTGAGCGAAATTCCCAATCTCCATCTATTTGTATCTTTTGGTACAAATAGAGTTTTTAACTTTCTTTTTATTTGTATAGGGGCTTGCAGCTAAGAATTTGCCTTAAATCTCAGAGAAGACTTTGGATTTGGACTTTTCAGCAATGCTGAAATTGCTAGGACTTTGGCAACTACTGGAGCTGGACTAAATGCCTTTTGGACAAAGGGATGCATGAGTCTTTGGGGGTGCGGGGCGGAATGTTATGGCTTGTGTCTAGTTGTCCCCCTAAAACTTCATGCAATCCTAGGTAGGCTTTTCAGAGTTGGCTGGATCTAGAGTGTGTGACGTTAGGATTGATTCATGGTGCAATGATAGGATTAGGGGTGCTAGGATTAAGGGTGTGAGTGTTATCTGCCCCACGGGCAGGTATCCTGGGTAAAATATAAGGGACAGAAAGAGGGCTAGTGTGCTCTCTTTGCTTGCCTGCTTTTTCTGCCTACTGCCTTCCATGAACAGTTTCTTTTCTGATACCGCTCTGCCATGCCACCCTGCCTGGGAGCCAGCCAATTATGGACTGAAACTTCTACAACTGTGAGTCAAATAAACATTTTCTCCTTTAATTTTGGATGTCAAGTATTTTGTCTCAGCAAGGAGAAAGGTAACACAGGCTGTCCCCAAAATCTAGGCAGACTGCTTCATTCTCCTATTGGTTCAGGCATGGAATTGTGACCCAGTTTGGGTCAGAAAGAGTCACACAGAGACTTTGCTGGAGCCCTTGACGATATTCAGTGGGGAAGACATGGATAAGTCTGGGAATTCTATGTGCCAGCCCGTGGGGAGAACATACCTGACAATGGAGCAGCTACAGAATAGGGAGGGAGGGAGAGAGGGCGCAAGAGATACTGACCTTGACGAGCTGGCTGAATTCTGGTTTCTTAGCTATATGAGGCCATGAATAAATTCTCCTTTTGCTTAAATGCATTCGATTTGAATTTCTTTTTCCATGTATTAAGAAGAGTTCTAACTTATACATCATGTCTTCTGATCTCAAACCTTATCATAAAACTTCTAAGATTTTTATTGGCATGAAAAATGTTCATTTTTGCAAGGAGAAGACACGTGCCATGCCATATGTTTAATGCTGTGGATTCAAATACTGTATAGCTTTACATGAACAAAGTAACTCTTTCCAGCGGATCTGAGCAAGTGAAGAGTTCACCTCTACTCAAGTCATTCTGACACAGCTTTGTGTTGTAGGAATTATGTCATTGGTTTCCTCTGTTGATATCTCCCTGTCACTAGAGTGTAATGCTCCTGAAGATGGAAGATGCATATTTTCATCTTTCCATATCTAGAAATCAGTTAAAAGAATGCTCATTGCTAACAACACATATACCTAATATGTGTCAAATGTTTGGTATGTATGCCAGGCACATGGCATGTATATGTTTTACTTGTTTAATCTTCACGATAAACCTACGAGGTGGATATCATCTTATAGATGTAGAAATGTGCCCATATTCCCAGCTCAGCAGTGGTGGGGAGGGGTTGGACCCTACACAGTCCCTGTATTACTGTGCCCTGCATTAATTTTCCTGATTTATACTATAAAGTACTCAATAAATACTTGTTAAATTGTTCAGCAAATATTTGTTAAATGAAATAATAAATATCTGTGACACGGGGATAGGAAACTTATATGATGCCCATTTTACATTTGGGAAACTGAATTGATATTAAGATAAACTAGAGTCTGTATCTCTTGCTTCCTACTGCAGCTCTCTTTCTATTATATAATGTGGACCAATAAGTCAAAGAGGTAAATATTTTAATTTGAAGTTTCTGATAAGATTTGTGGTTCATCGGTACAACTATTTTCACAAAAAAACTACCTTCTACGTTAAAATATTTTAGAGAACAATCTTCTTTAATACACAGACATGGTAATGAGAAAGGCACCTAAAATACCAAAAAAAAAAAAAAAAAGAAAAAAGAAAAGAGAAAAAGTTCTAAGCATTTACCCAAAGAATGAAGAAAAGGATTAATGTGGGTGAAGGGTGATCAGTTCCACATAAATATAGCAGGTGGCATTACTTATGTTGCCATATATCATGTTAATAACTTGAAAACAAGCTAAACTGAAAATAAACTATTTCTTTTATTTGTAATTTAGAAAGCCTGGAATAAGGGGCTCTAAGACAAAGATAGGCCATGTTCTCCATGAAAGATTCCTGGAAACTGAAAAATAAGGTCTTTTAACATTTTGTGATATAACTGTTTTTCTTGGCTTAAGCGTAGGTTTTAAAAAATGGTGCTCATTGTTTTGCTTGTAGTTCTTTTATGCATGGACAACAGTGCTGATGATGCATTCAGTTTAGGAGAATTTTCCAATTGAAAAAGTGCTCTGGAGAAGTTTAAGCGCCATGAATCACCCAAACCTCATCTAAGTCTCGTGAAGGCAAAGGCTGTGAAAGGCAGTCAGAGAGAGAAGACATATTGTAGTTGTGCTGCCTGATTCAACTAAATAGAAAAATATTTTGTAAAGACACGAGAATTTCAGGCATCTGGCAGAGTGGTAAGGATAAATGTCACATTCCCTCAGAAAGGCAAAAAGGAGTGACCTGCTGCTCACCCTCCCTCCTCCTCCTTTTCCCTCTCTGAGGGGCGGACCTGGAATCCTAGTCTCATTCGTGTGTAAAACACAAGCCCAGAGTCTCCTGGTTACAGTTAGGAAAGCACTAGAAATGCAATGGGGCATTTCCCCCCTGACTATTTCCTAATGGATTTTGGACATCCAAACGGTTTTGATCAGGTGAATAAGTCAATACATTTTTCTAATGTGAAGGAAGTAGATTGCTCATAATAATAGTGATATGGTAGCAGTAGCAGCAGCAAATATTTTCTGCTCCAAGGGGTTGGCTGTCTCCATCCTCGTCTGTACAGGTGAGACCAAGAATCTGAATGAGTTCAGCTTTTCCAGTTGCCTGCTCTGTAGAGTTAGCACTTAGTTCTGAATCAAACACTTACTTTATTTCTCTATTATTTAAATATCATAAATATGTCTGATACCTGACATCCTATTCATACCCATATTAGCCCTTAATATTTCCTTTCAAAGCATTCTCTTTGGAGGCCTTGAAATCTTTCCTTCCTCCTATCTCAGAGTGCTTACTCCATTGTGTGGAAAGTTTCGGCCCAAGAAAGCCAAATGGGGCTTCTGATGGCCTTCTGGAGTCTGGACCCCTCCTCGGCAAAGGGGAAGATGAAGGGAGGGGCCTCCTTTGTCTGTTCAGCTTTGTCTGTGTCAACCCCATTCCTAGTTTAAAGAAAGGATTATATGGTCGTCTATACAGGTGACTTGAGGATGGATTTGTGGTCATTTAAAAAATACTTTCCTTTGACACCCTGCCTCTTCTCTATCCAGTCCTCAGGAGAACGGCCCTGCGGGTGCTTTTTCAAAGTGCCCAGTAGACCCCCTAGCACTTGAAAGGTGCTTCTCTGCAGGATGAGCGTGTGAGTACAGGGGTAGACTGAGGCCAGGCCACTGGGAAGCTGGGGCTCTGGGCTTTGAAATTCCCATGTCCAGGGAGCACTGTGTCCTTGGATCCACCTCGGCCTGGGGCCGAGAGCCCTGGGTGCAGCTCATGAGAGGAGACTCATACTTTGCCTCCCTGACTAGTCAAACGATGGCTGATCTGTTTGCTTTGTTTATTCCATGGGGCTCTTCATTTCACTATTAATAGCTCATTTTCGTATCACTGTTTCTTAATTTATAGCCAGTAATTTGATTGCTTCTCAAAGGCTAAATACATATAAAACTGACATCAGTGTAAAGTAAAGACTGTAAGTTTGACTGCCTAGAGGGAATTGTTGGCCGGGAAAATGCAGCTTCGGATCCGCTTAGGTTACCTAGGCCTACTTGGGTTCTCCATTAGAACCATTCTAAAGGTGGCAGAGAGAGGCAAACATTAGCCCCGACCTGCTTGTTGAGTAGTGACTGTGGGCTGTGGTTGTAGGCAATAAAAATGATGGTGGAGCTGCTTCTCTGTAAGGTTTCTGCTGATTCTCTGAAGCCCTCTGTCTCCTGGACTGTATCTTCAGCTCTAAATAGGGCTATCACTGTACTGTATGTTGTAGATGCAGATGTATTCTGAATTGAAAGCTTAATTTTCTTTTGCCAACGAACAAATCAGTACTCTTTTCAGATTGCACAACTAGTATGCCCCAGCTGTGAAGTGATTTAAGAGGTGATAGATTGAGTACACAGCACAAACTGACTCAGCTTTATGTATGCCTACTCTGTTGTCCCAAACAAGCCTTCCTGTACTTTCCCGTTTCCATTGTCTGGAGCTGAATACATGGCCTGCTCTTATTAGAAAATTATTGGGCAATGGTGTGTTACTCAGTGGCTATGTGTACAGTCAAGACTAACACATTTTCCTTTGAAGAGTTGGATCTTAACAATAATCTGTCAAATTGGGCATGGGGGCACGTGACTGTAATCCTGCAACTCTGGGAGGCTGAAGCAGGATGATGGCAAATTCAAGCCAGCCAGGGTAACTTAGCAATTTAGCATGACTCTGTCTCAAAAATAAAAAAGGCTGGGGATTTAGGTCTGTGTGAGGGCTTGGCAGATTATGAGCTGGAATTCTAGAATGAAGCTAATTATAAAAAAGGAAACCCACAGATTGCCTGGAAAACTATGGTATAATGGCAAGAGCAAGTTGCAGCAAAGGATCTGGATTCAATTCCCACTTATGCTATTGACAGCCCATCTGCTTCCTCTTTAAAACAGTGAGTTCCTCCTACAGAACAGGGATAATCCTCCTCTTTATCTCTCAGTGTGGCTGTAAGCTCAAAGCCAATGAGATAATGCCTATGGAAACACTTCATAAAATGTCAAGTACACCACAGGAAGTAGTTGTTATGATGATTATTATTACACGAATACTCTTAGTGTAATTAATTTCAGACTCTCCACATGTACTGAGACAGGTCCTTAGTATTTTTAACAAGCTCTAAGAAAATGAAACTCACATTAACCTGTTCGTCTTCTTGGATAACCAGTGAACTATATGCCACATAAAGGAGAAGTACAACTAATTCCTATTATTTCCATCAGCCATGTTCTAAACATTTGCCACCAACACTGTACATTGCTCTAGGGGAAATTCAGGGTTAGATTTTGGACTGACATTTTGGCAATCAATATGTTTTTGTTATTTAATGTTTACATAATTGATTTATTAACTCATGGTCAATAGCACTACAATTTCATCTTGAATGAGACTTGTCTAATACACTTACTTTTTCCGTAAGGAACATCACAGCCATTTTGTGCTTAAAAACACCAGAAAATACTTCAGTACTGTGTTTGGGGGCCATTTTGAACAGTAAAATCATTAACAAAAAGCACAAATGTGCAAAAACCTGCCACTAAATAGACCATGAAAAGGGCGCTGTGTATCAGAGTTGAAACAAGGAGGCAGAGTATGGGCTTGCTCAGCCTTAGCTGGAAAAGGGTACATTGGTCAACTCAGATTTTCTTTAGCTCTTTGTGCATGTGCACAAATGACCAGGAAAGTGCTGAGTGCTTATTTTGGAGTTGCAAATAAATTTTAGTGAGTCAGTGAATTTACAAATATGGAATCTGCAAATCAAAAAGATTAACTACACCTTTGGAAGGCAGAATTAGAACAGATTAGTTGAAATTATAGGCGAGCAGGATTCAGCTCACTTCAAAAACAAAACAAAAGTGTTTCCCTATAATTATAACAATCCAGCAAGAGCCAAGACTTGCCAATGAGCCCCTATCATTGTGTATGTTCTAGTAGGAGAAACTTGCTTTAAATTGACTTAGGAAAAGAATATGGATCCTGGAAGAAGACCACAAGCTGAGAGATGAGTGAGTGATGACCGAAGAAAGAATTTTTTTAAAAAGCCAAATACAGTTACCATCATTATTGATCATTCTCTAAAATCAATCTCCATTCTCTTACACCCAAAATGGAATTTCAATCTCGCCAATATCTAGCATTAGATAAAAAAAATAAAAAGCAGTGCTCGTCTAAATGGGAATGTGCGCCTAAGTGTCCTTTATTCTTGCAAGCTGTCAGATGTTAGAAGCCACAAGCAGCACTTAGTAGATTATGGAACAGTGATGAGGAAAATGCTATGAGAGAAGGAAAGGTCATTGAACTGGAAGAGTAAGTTCTCCAGTAAATCATCAGAACATAAAAGACAGAAAGTTCTCCGGCAAGAAGTCACTTTCAGAAGTGCATAACCAAGGCAGAAAGACAGGAAGCGTCTCCGTGAAGGCTGGAAAACTCCAAAGTGCCACATTAACAGGAAGCGATCTGTGCTCCTTTGTTTACAAAAACAAAACTAAATAAAACTAGTTTAATAATCGGATACTTCAATAAGGCCACACAGAATAATTTTATGCTTGGGTTTAAAATATATTTTCAGAGACTTAAGTAGGCAGGAGAGACCACCTGGAAATATATTTTTGACCCTCCAGTTCCTACAAAGAGGCCAAGAATATTCCAGGAACATTCAACTGGGGACTGATTTTTTTTTTTTTTTTAAGCAGAGCCAAATAAAGTAGCAACAAATTCTTTCATTTATCCCAGGTTGGTTTGTCTTCTTGCACTGGATTATGGAGGTCCCCCTGTGGGGCTGAGCCCATTCGATTTCTCTGGGATTTTGTAGATTGTGGACCAGTTGGGAAGTTGGCTGGCCTCCTGTCATGCACCAGCTGGGTTTCTATTTTTCCCCTTCTTTTTCCACTCACATCTCTGAACAGGCAGCTGCTGGCCATACAGATTCTCTGAATTTGAGGGCTTTTGTTCATTTTTAATTCCATATATGGGAGGGTCCTACACAGATCCTAGAGAGATACTCTAGTTCCCAGTTAGCAGTGGCCTGGGACTCATCCTTGTCAAACCTACTGTTGGTTTGGATGCCCCTGGGCTGTTCAGTTCAGCTTCTGTTCCACACTTTTAAATTCTGATCATTTCTAGAAGTTGAGCTTTCTTGTTCTTGCTTTCAAGGCTAGCTATGTATTAAGGAAAAACATTATCTAGAATTTTTATTTATTTGTAGTAGGGACTGGGATGATTTCCTGTTTCTGCCAAGGATGCCATAATAAAGTGAACAGTTCTTCCCAATTTGTGTTAGTATTGAAAAATCCCAGTGACTACTTGTGTGCCCTTCATCTAGATTTACTGATTGTTAACATGTGGTCACATTTTTTTCTGCCTTTCTATGCTTACATTTTGTTGAACTATTTGAAAGTTATTGTAGATATCACACTATAACTCAAAAATACTTCTGTACATATAGTGAGTCTAAAGGTATTCTCCTTCATAACCCCAGTACCATTAGCACAAAATTTGACAATAATTCTCTGTAATCTAATATACATCTCATCTTCTAAGATCCTGAAGTAATTTTTATAGCTTTTTGACATGAAATCTAGGATTCATTTGAAGTTTATACATTGCATTTAGTTGTGCATGTGAGAGAGAGAGAGAGAGAGAGAGAGAGAAAGAGAGAGAGAGACTTGATCTCAATTTCTCACATGATACAAAAATTAAATGCATCATGGACTCAATGTAAGACATAAAAGTATAAAACTTACTGAAAAATCTTCAGCATCTAGAGTTAGAAGAGAGTTCTTAGACTTTACAACCAACAGTACAATCCCAGGAGGAAAATGTTGTACAAGTTGGATTTCGTTCTGTGAAATATTCTCTTAAGAAAATGAAGAGACAAGATACAGACTAAGAATAAATAATTGCACATTACATTCTTAACAAAAGCTATTAGCTGAAATATATAAAAAACTTTCTAAATTCAATAGTTAGTTTAAAATATTTTAAAAATCCAATAAAATGCAGAAAAGACATAAAAAGACATTTTACTGAAAAGCATATTAAATGGTAAGTAGACACATGAAAAATTAGTAATTAGAAAGAGTACTCAATATCACTAGCCATTAAGGACATGCAAATTAAATCCACAACAGCTATCACTACCTATCGGAATGGCAGAAATAAACCAGTGATACTGACAAATGTGTTCAAGGATGTGGAGAAATGGAATCACATGCATTATTGGTGGAAATATAAAATAATAGAGGCTTTTCAGAAATTTGTTTGTTTCTCAAAAATCTATTCATGCAGCTATCAGATGACCCAGCAATTATACCCTGGACGTTTATCCCAAGCTATGAAAACTTATGTCCACTTAAAAACTTATTATGAATATTTAAAGTAGCTTTAGTCATGATATCCCCAAATTACAAACAACCCAGATATCCTTCAATGAATGGAGGTTTAAACACATTTTGGTGCATCCGTGCCATGGAACACTACTCGGTAGTTAACAGGAACAACTATTGATATATATAGCAATCTAGAGAAATTGCCAAAGAATTATGCTGGGTGAAAAAACTCATGACAAAAGATTGTATACTATATGCATCTGTTTCTGTAACATTCTTAGAATGACAAAATTAAAGAAATGGAGACTAGATCAGGAGTTGCCAATGGTTAAGGAACACATGGAGATTGGTTTGGGAGAATGGGAACAGGAGGGAAGTGGGCATGGCCTTGAAGAATCCTCTTAGTGATGGAGATATTCTGGACCTTGACTGTATCAATGCCAATATCCCAGGGATATTATATTATAGTTTTATAAGATGTTATCATTAAGAGTACTGGGTACATGGTATTTGTATTACTATTATTTTTTACAAATGGTATGAATATACAACTATCTCAATATAAAAAGTTTAATTAAAATGTTATATTCTCATACCCCACTCTCAGTAATTCTGATTAAGTCTGTGTCTTAGCTACCTTTCTTGTTGCTGGGGCAAAATACCCAACACTCACAAGTTAAATGAAAAGAGGTTTATTTTAGCTCACAGATTGTAGAAGTTCCAGTCCGTAGTCAGCTGGCTCCAAGGCAGGGGAGCATGGCAGAGGGACATGGCAGAGGAGAACAGTCCATGGCAGGGCAGACAGGAAGCAGCAAAGCAGCAAACTCTCTGACTTTAATCTCATCCAGGCTACAAGTCTATTGAATGGTGCCACCCACATCCAGGGTGGGTCTTTTCATCATCCACACACAACTATTCTAAACCAATCAGCAGAGTAATTAATTATCACACACCCTTAATCCATAGTCACACATCCTTAATCCCTATTCACACACCCTAGATCCAGGTACCTCCAAAAGATCCTACCTATGAGTGCATGGGGCTTTTGGGGGACAGCTAGATACAAGCCACAACAGTCAGCCTATTAAAGGACCTAGGAATCTGCATTTCCAGTAACACTGTATATGATTCTGATGATGCATGGAACACACTAAAAAACACTAGTCTATGCCATTTCAATGGAAATAGGTAAGAAATGTCCTTCTGATGTTCTCAATTCAAATTTAACACTACAGGGTTATTTTCTTTACCATGTCTTACTCTATATTTTTATCTTTTTTCCCCTTCCAGTGAAAGTTTGTATTTCTAATTACAGTAATAGGTTTCTTTGTTTCATCTTCCAACACACAGATAACAGTTTGAAGACTGACCAAGCATGGTGACCCATGCCTATAATCCCAGCACTTGAAAGACTGAGGAAGGAGTAGTGCTGTGAGTTGAAGGCCAGCTTGGGCTACATAGTCAGTTAAATCCTAGCCTAAGCTACAAAGCAAGATCCTGTCTCAAAAACAACCACCATCAAAACCCCCCAAAAAACAAAAAACAAAAACAAAAACAAAACATCTCAAAAATCCTTCTGTATCAATGCTTTGGAAAGGTACATTCTTAATAAATACTTGATGCATTAAATCTGACTAAGTATTAGAACTCAGGGCTAAAAGAAAAAAATTACAGAAGGGTCAAATTCAAACATCTTGCATTCAGACTCAGAGATACACTTGTTTATTCTCAGTTCCATTCTATAAAAATTTTATGGCAACTACCTTCATTGGATAACTTTTAATGGAAAGGTAATACCCTCTAAACTAATGGGATTTCTTTTCCTGGTGAAAGCTTTCATTTCAAAGCAAATGACTTTTACATTGTCTCAATTTCATTATTTCCTTAAGATCCTAGTTTTTCCCTAAATATGTTTAAGCATAATGTTCAAAATATTGTTCACCTTGCATCTTTGGAAATATCTATTCCTTAGCAGTAAATTTTTTCCTCTTATTGTGAACTGATCTCAAAACTTCTTCCATGGCTGGCTAGCCCACTCTGGAGACCTTGTATACAGAATCGTTTCACTTGAGCTTCTCCAAGCAGCAGACCTTTGGGAAAACTTGACACTGCTCACAGTTGGGGTGGCTAGAAAACTAGTGGTAAAACTTACATTGAAGTTTTGGACATGCTTGCAACAGAGCCAGAATTTACCAGTTGGATGCAAAATATGTCAATTAGCAATTAAGCAATCAGAATTTGCTTTCAAAAATCCTTGTGCAGAGGAAGAAAATGTATTAAAATGTGTGTGATTAACAAAATAGTGCCCAGAAATAATTCTATGCATTTACAGTCAACTGATTCTTGACAAAAGCACCAAACATACATTAGAGAAAGGACAGCCTCTTTGATAAACAGTGCTGAAATTAGATATTCACATGTAGATGATTGAAACGTAACTTCTATCTTTCACACTATGTGAAAATAAACTCAAAGTGGACCAACGGCCTAAATGTAAGCCCTCAAATTAAGAAACTACTAGAATAAAACACAGGAAACACGTCAAGACACTGGCATAGGCAATGGATTTTTGGAAAGAACTCCAAAACATAGGAAATAAATGCAGAAAACAGACATGTATGATATCAAACTGAGAAGTGTCTGCATAACATAAGAAACAATCAACAGGGGATGAGACAACCTACAGGAAAGAGAAAATGTTTGCACACTACTCATCTGACAAAGGATGAATATGCAGAATGTATGAAAAACAAAAAAGTTCAGTAACAAAATCCAAAATAGCCCAATTAAAAAATAGGCAAAGGATACATAGACACTTCTCAAAAGAAGGAATTCAGATGACCAACAAATTTAGGAAAAAATGCTCGACTTAATTAGTTATCAAGAAAATGCAAGTCAAAGCTGCAATGAGATATCTATCATCTTATCTCAGAATAGCTATCATCAAAACACCAAAAAATAAGAAATGCTGGCCAGGATGCTGAGGAAAGGGAACTCTCAGCCACTAGGGAGAGCAACATGAAGTTTTCTTTAGTAAAAATAGATCTACATATAATCGGGCTATCTCACTTCTGGGTCTGTAGCCAAAGGAAATGATATTAACATGTTAAAGACACTCTTACACCCCCATATTTGTTGTGGCATAATTTACAATAGTTAACATATAGGGTCAACCTAGATGCCCATCAATGGATGAATGGATAAAGAAAATGTGGTACATATACAATGGAATATCATTCAGCCATAAAAATAATGAAATCCTATCATTTGCAGCAAATGGATAAAAATGGAGGACATTATGTTAGGTGAAATAAGTCAGACACAGAAAACAAATATTTCATGTTCTATTTCACATGTGGATGTGAAGAAGGTTGATTGCAATGTATAATAATGGCTACGAGGGTCTGAAAAGGGGAGGACCCCGAGGGGACAGTGGGAGGTTAGATAATAGGAACCCAGTTTGATAGAAGTAGTAAGTTCTAGTGTTCTACAGAGCAGGGCTGGTTGTGGTGGGCTCCATAGTTTACAATAACCTTGTACGTATTTTATGAATAACTGGAAGAGAAGAGTTTGAAGGCTCTAAACACAAAGTAATGATAGCAGATAAAAAGGCTAATTACCCTGATTTGACCATTATCTATTACATACAAGTACATATATTGCACTATTGTACTCTATCCCATAAATTTATGCGATTATTATGTTAACCAAAAATTTTTAAAAATGATTAAAGGGCTGGAAATGTTAACTACCTTGATCTGGTCATTATACACTATATACATGTATCAAATTATCATGATTCCTCGTGTATTAGTCAGTTTTCCTCTTGCTAAGACACAATACCCGACACACATGACTTGGGCTCACATGTTCAGAAGATTCAGTACATGGTCAGCAGGCGCCGAGGCAGAAACCTCATAGCAGAAGGGCCTGGTGGAGCAAAGTTGTCTGGTTCATGGTGGTCAGAAAGCAGAGGGAGGGGACAGTGCCAGGGAGGAATGGGCCAGGGATGACACACAGTACCTGAGGTGGAGGCTTTGTGACCCACCTGGACACACTCAGGACATGCTTCACTAGTCTGTGAGGCATTTTTCAATCTAATGAACTTGGCAGATCAGGATCAATGGGTAGATTTGTACAATTTAAATAATTAAGATAAAATTAAAGAAACACTGAAGAGTATGTAGCAAACTCAATAAATTTTGTTTTAATCTGAAAAAAAGAGTAAGTGCATCTCTAACTTTTTATCATCTCAAATCAGATTTAAAGACAGAAACAGAGAATTTGAGAAGGCAGTAAAAATCAGGGATGTTTCTCTATCTCAGACATCATTTGGGTAATCAGAGGGCCTTGCTGTTTTATGTAACATGTGTATTCCATTATTCTTACATTATCAAAATGCAGCACTGTGAACGTCCTTCGAGTAGGTGTTCGCCAGTGTATACAGTAGTTTAATGCTTATAGTCAGACACAGTTTTGACAGTTTTTCTAGTAGCTTCTTTATATTGACGATCAATACAAATTTGTATTTATTTAGTTTGATCCTTTTCTATACTGGCATATCTTGGCGTCAGATAAATTTTGGAGGTAAAATCCACAGCATCACATTTAAATTGTACAAATTTGTCCATCCATATTTGGAATAAAGGTATTTATTATTGACTAATTGATTGAGATAGTCTTGCTGTGCTGCCCAGCTTGTCTCAGATTCCTGGACACAAATTATCCTGCCTCAGCCTTCCAAATGCTAGGATTACATATGCATGCTGCTGCATCCAGTTTTGAGGGATTTATTTGATAGGCGCTTAAATTACTCCTGTGTGTGTGTGTGTGTGTGCACGTGTGTGCATGTGTGTGTTTTTGCTTAGCCAAGAGAAGAATGGTTACTTTAAATAACAACATTTACTAAGGTGTGTTTTAAGTGCATTATATTCAAAATCTCATTTAATTTCAAGTTCATTTCCAGATGAGAAAACAAGTTTAGAGAGGTTAAAAAGTTGTCTGAGAAATTGGGCACTATTACCAAAGCTCGAGAAGGTGGAACTAAGATTCACTTTCCTGTTGAGGGGAGACAGCACCTTGAGTGTCCCACTGAGTCAGGTTGACATACTGTTTAGAATGGGCTTGCTTCATCTAGTGTTATGTGCTGATTGTCATTACACATTTCAAAAGATAATTGTTTTTCAGGATGTTTGTATATGTAAGTGTAGCTTGTCCCAAGGAACCAATGGTGGGAGACCCGATCACAAGCAATACATCATATAACTCTGTTTCCCTGACCAAGCATGGGAGAAGAGGCTGGTAGGAAAACCTGTACACATAAAACAGAGGCGACTCTCCTCTGTTTGTTTTTACTAGAAAATTTTTGTAAAGTGAAAGATATTTGAAGTGGAATATAGTTATTTTCCCCTAGTATCGTCACACATATCCCTATTATGGTAATACATATGGCAATAACTTGAGTTATTATAATGCAATGTTCAACTCATCTCCCTTCTTTTATTGAGACATTACCTGCTGAAGGTTATAAATGGATAAGAATTAGAAACTAGCTCAGAGTATGGTGTCTGAGATACACGTTAAAGAGTACCTCCATCGGGGTGGAGCATTGCTTGGGGAAGACAGAGAGACTCAGTAGCTGAGAGTAGAAACTCCAGCCAGGAGAATAAAGTTTTTAAGAAACATGATGACAGGGCTGGGGATTTAGCTCAGTGATTAGAGTGCTTGCCTTGCAAGCACAAGGGCCTGAGTTCGATCCCCGGCACCACAAAAACAAACAAACAAACAAACACACACAAAAAAGAAACATGATGACAGCAGCAGTAGGGCAGCAGGTGTCAGTTATGGAAGTTGGGTAGTTCAGAGAGGGGTAATATGTGAGTTGGACAGAACATGACACCCATGAATTTTGAAGCACCGTCAGGCCCAGAATACTCTTTAATTATTAATTAAGTGCTTTCTGTGGGAGCCACCCTACTTGGTGTTATAAGGTGGATACAGCACAGCCTCTTCCTTACAATCCAGTGAGGAAAACAAAATCTAAACAATTACAATGTAATGAACTGTGTAGATCTGAGGAAGAACGACTTAGTCAATCTGGGAAGGCTTCACAAATAAGGTAAATAAGGTAAAAATTGCCTGTTCTTGAAAAGATCAATGGATCTGGCCAGACTGAGAAGAGTGAAAGTATTATAGATATAGGAATAGCTTGTAATTGGAAGAAAGGATGAAAAATGATATTGTATTTGGAGAATGGTAAGTAATTCTAAAGACTTGGAATATATAATGTATAGGGGATGTGAAAAGATACATGACTATGGTGCTAACCAGTTGAGTGTTTATTAAAAATTGATACCCTGACTAGTAGGGAGCCACTGACAGTTTTTGTCATGGGATTGGCATCTGCTAGAAATACATTTACCATGAAACCAATGATGTTCAAACTTCAGGGTCCCTCACATGCATAGGCCTCTCCTAGACTTTGGAAGATGCTGAGCTGTGTCCCCATGGATGGAAATAGGTCTTTGCAAAATTTGAAAAACACTTAAAAATTCTTTATTTTACAGAGAACCCTGCAAAATGGATAATATATAAGCCATCTAAAACCTGGGGCTTCTCGTGGCATATCTGTGACTTAGCTATCCTTGATAAGGGGGTTGAAAATGGCTTGTGGGAGGAAGGAGTTGGTAGGTTGTGAAGGTCTAAGAGATTCTGAGAACTGAATGGAGGTAGTGGTAGAGATGACCATGGGAAGGGCGGGTTCTAAGCAGGTGAAAACAACAGGATTTGTGACAAACGCAGGAACGGGGTGACAAAGATAAAATCGTCGCCTGAGTCCAGGACATATCAGAGCCTACAATTTTAGAGCAAGAGAACTTAGCAGTTCAATGGGCAAGTTGAGGAGATCAGGCAATCAGAAAGAATTGATGACCATGGAAACGATTCCAGGCAGCTCCTCTTGTCTTGTGATCTGGGATCTGAAGTCAGCACTTTGGAAACTCAGAAGGGAGACGCAGGCCCATTGCCCTTTGCATTTTTACCACTAGCACCACAGCCTTTTGAAGTTATCATTTGAAGTTTCAGAGAGGAAAAACTGGAGATTTTGCTATAAAGATTCCTAAGGGGAATTAAGAAAGACATAGTATAGGATTGGGGGCTATTCACTAAAGTACTCCTAGTAGCAGAAACCAAAAGAAACTCAGCTGGAATCATTTTATGAATTGCAGGCAAATTGCAAGATTGAATTCAGTCAAGATAATTGGTTTTTAAGTATGTCCTTTCTCGTTCTCCTATTTGATATTATTAACATGAAGTCCTTTTAAGTGTCAATAATTTAAATGTAATTTAATTTCTTTAATGAAATTGTTTAATAATTTGAGAATATAAGAATAGCTTTTGAGCAGCAGCGGAAGGGAGGGGTAGAGGTAGGGGGTGGTGTATTCCGCCTTGGAGGGGAAAGAAGGAAGGAAGGTGCCTGAAATCTCTCCAGGGTGACTGTGGTTGATGCCTGTGGAGTCCCTTTGAAAGACCTTCTGTTTCAAGTTTCCCCAGCTGAATGCAAGGGAACTGCAGGCCAAATGCCATTCAGAAGATGTGAATAGGCAGCGATCCAATAATATTGGATACGGTTCCTCTGCCCACAAAATTCTAGGATTTAAGTAAAGTTGGAATCTGGAAAACAGATTGGACTGTCACAGCTGTGTAGCCTGGTGTTTAAAGACCTTTACTGTTTACTCCTAGCAGAAACACGAAATCATGTCCAATTCTGCTTAATTTTTCTTTAACACAAGTCTGTGTTTCTCTATTATATAATTTATTGAGTTAAACTTTTGGGATCTAGAAGTAAGTAGAGGATTTTATATTTAGCTCTATTAAACATTATTTGTAACTTTGAACTTTGAACTAGGCCAAGCTGCTGGGCTGTTCAGAACTTTTGGAATAGTAATTTAGCCATTCGTGTATTGCCTGTTTCTCCCAGTTTTGTGGCAAGTGTGACTATAATAATTGTGCCAATGATACTTTCATCTAGATGACTGAAAATGTAGAGAGGACACAGAAAAAATTCTTCACACCCTATAGAATTTCTTGTGAATTGGCATGAATTAATTGGGAGAACAGAAGAAAAATAACATTAATGAAACATCTATGACATATTAAATACTTAAAATATTTTTGCACATATTGTCAATTTAATCTTAAGTGAGGGTAATATAGCTAGGAAGTGCTGAACTTAGATTTTGATTCTACTTCTAACTCTACATACTACCAGTAAACCATGTTGCGTTTAATTAAAGTTCTTTACCAAGTTGTTCAATCTATAAACCCACTAAACTATATTTTCTTACAACCCATAGTTCTCCATCTTGTCTATAAGGATGCTAAGAGAAGTCTTACTAAATATCTGCTTGAAATAAACTGTAATCAGAGTTGGAGTAAACTATAATCAGAGTTGTGGTGGTTGAGTTTAAATGCCAACTTGACTGGTTTGGCAGCCACCTAGTGGAGTGGCTGCACCGGTCACTTTCAAAATGGTTCAAAATACCCAATGCTCACAGATTAAAGGAAGAAAGATTTATTTGGCTCACAGTTTCCAGTGGGTTCAATCCATAGTTGGCTGGGTCCAAGGGAGAAATGGCATAGTGGATGGGTGGAGGTAGAGGAGAACTTTGCACCCCATGGCAGCCAGGAAGCAGAGAGAGAAAGGAGGATTTGAAGAAAAGAATAGGGCTTTCTAGGCCACTTCCCTGGTGATCCACCTCCAACCAGTCCCCGCTTCATAACAGCACATCCACTCATGAACTCATGAATGGATTAATCCATTGATCTGATGAGTGTAGCACACCGGCAATCCAATCACCTTCAAAAAGCCCTACTTCTAAATATATGAGACAACAGGTGCGTGGTGAACCAGTGTGGTCAACTTGAGAGTAACACCCAGCTGAATTGAGTTGGTGCGGTTTTGGGTGTAGAAGATTCACCTGAGAATTGTTGCCAACACAACATAAAGGAGAGTGAGAGCAGAAGATAGGGGCTGGCTGTTTCCCAGGAGAAGCTCCATTGCGGGTGGTTCTCCCGAAGGGAGCTCGATTGTTCTCGTTGCAGAAGGAGCTCGGGGCCTTGCTGTCATCGAGGATGGCTGCTGTTTGCTTCAGGTGAGGTTTGGTCTTCATGTCTGCTGTGAGCATCGTATCCTGGTTCCAGTGTAGATTCCTTCAGCCTTTTAGTGCAGACATGGATTTACATGGGGCAGTGCTGTGGGGTCCCAGCCCTTGACTGGATCTTTCAGGTCTCTAGTGCACAGGTAGATGTTTGGCACTCTTCCTGCATTTGGTTTGTGTGTGGAATGTTGTAATTTGTAAATGTCCCCTATTAAATCTGCTCTCTTGTAAACCACTGACTGTAGAAAAGTTACTAATACAAAGGGGACATTTTATTTTATTTTATTTTTGGTTTGTCGAGTCAGGGTCTCACTATGTAGTTCAGGCTGGCCTTCAACTTACTGCGTAGCCCAAGCTGGCCTCCAACTCAGTGATCCTCCTGTCTCATCCTCCTGAGTGCTGAGATTACAGGTGTGCACCATCATGCTTAGCTGGGGAACATTTTAGATCTAAACCATAACATTAGTAAATCACATTACTGGGTGTATCTGAGTGGGTCATGGAGGCATGACATTTGGTACTATATTTGGTTTCTGTTCCCTTTCTGGAACTCTTTCCATGCTGTTTACCAGCTTCCATGAAATAAGCAGCTTCGTTCTGCCATACCCACATCAGACATGATGTTCCTGCCTTGGAGCCAGCAGACCATGAACTGAATCCTCTGATATCATGAACCAAATAAATCCACCCTCCTTTAAATTTTGACTGTTAGGCCATTTGTCCCACCAACAGGAAGGCTAATACAAAAATCGTAGTGAGACAAAGATAGTATTGAATTTGATGACAAGGGAGGTGAGAAGGGTTTGATTTTTCCATGATTGATACTTACTTTTTATTGTTTTTAGATATTAAATATATTATGACACTTAACTATTAGAAAAAATTGAAATATAGTTTTTCATAATTCATGTAGTAAAATTTATGTGTTCTCATGTATCATGTTTAATTTTTTTCTACAGCTTTTTTTTTAAAGAATTTAAGGGCATATAATGATAGCAAATTCTGAGACATCTGAGGATATTTCTCTTAATGCTTGCAGATGTGGTAATACTAACAGAAATACAATAATAGTTAAATGCATACTCAGTATCAGACAGTGTATAAAATATTTTCCAGGTGTTATGCAAAATCTCCCTTATTATGTACAACAATCCTCTAAAACACTTGCTATTATTATCCATATGTTATAGACTAGCAAACAGACTACGAAGTTAAGTAATGTGCCCAAGAGCCATGTTTTCAACCCAGGAAGATGATCTCCTCCAGTACCTGTGGTTCTAGTTCCTGGGAGAGAATTCTTCATAGATCTCTTAAATTTCTGTTTGTTTTGAGAGCAGATGAACTAACTGTTTTTGGATTATCTTTACATAGCTAGCATAATGAACAGTCTCACAAGATATGTGTCTCACTGTAAGACAAAGGGCAAGTTTGTTTATTGTAGAGTGTGATAAAGATAATGTCTCTCTCTGGGGCAAGGGTTAGGCAGACTTACTATCTGTTGTGAAAGATTCACATTCATAAACTCTGGTGTCCTCTCTTATTATTCAATGCAGTGTGTATGGGCGAACTTTGGCTGGCCAACATTGCATCACCTTGTGGGAAGATGGACTAGGAAAACTTGTGTCAGTGCTGATCTTCTGCCTAATCCTGTGAGTAATAAAATCTTTAGTCTCTGACTCAAGAGGCTTATGTCTTTTTTAAATGAAACTGTGGCAGGCTAACCTGTTGGCTTGCAAGGAATTTAAAATACCAGACCCTTCATAGTTCTTGACTGCCTCTACATAGCAACTGTGTGATTCTCTCAACTTCTAGTCAATAAGAGCCCAAATAATAGCGGGACATGCTATGAGAGACTTTGTTCGTTGCCTTTCAATGATCCAACTAATTATCTTTGCTGAAGTGCTGCTAGGTAGCACATACCTGGTGGCAAGCTCTGCTCTTCTATTTTTATTTTGGTAAAAATGATTGGAAACACTATGCATTTAAAATTTCATGCACATGTATAATCTCTTCCTAAATTTTCTGCTAGCAGCTCAGGCACAGGGCTTACTCAGGACACTGCATAAAAAACCAGTCAAAATATGTGGGCTCCTAGGCAACATTTGGCCCGTGGCGCATTGGGGCAGATTTCAAATATGGGTGCATGGATTTTCTTTCTTTTTAATTTTGCAACTGAATTAATGGTAATGGATGCAGAGCACTAGCCGGTGGCTGGTTTCAAATAATGACAATATTGGCCACAGCTGGGCCAATCCTGGCTTCCTCAGTGTAGACTTTGCTTAGATCAGTAGGTCTCAAACTTCAGAGAACATTGGAATCGCTGAAGGGTTTGGGGTTTTAGTGTCACAACCTCTCTCTAGAGGGTATAATCATCAGGTCTAGGGCAGCCTGCGAAATTGAATTTCAAAGAGAGCACTGTGAGTAGCACTGCTCTGGACTTTTCCTATGTGACCAGGCAGTGCCTCTGGCCTGAGACAGGGAGAAAAAGAACTATGTAGCTCCTCAGCCCCCATATTTGCCTTAGAGAAGACATTAGTATTTGTTTTCCAGAGAACCCTTATACTTTATGCTAATTTTTGCTTTTCATTTTATTCCTACTTTACATACAAGGGCTGATCAAAATACTCAGTGAGTGCTGGAGAAAAAATTCTTATAGTAAAAGACATATTGCCATGAATCTCCTTCAAAATACTTTTCCTTTCTCTGAACATGTGTATCCCATCGTTTTTGCCTCTTTCTGAAGCAATTCTGGGAGTCCTCTTTTGTGAGTATCTATATGAGATATGATAAAAAAAATACGGCTAGTCCTGCTGCTGAGCGCCACCCACTGGAAAGGAAGGCATGTAAAACATCACTGTGTCCTCATCCACCAGGTCTGGCTCTGCGGGACTTCCGGTGCGTCTCCATAGCCAAAATGACCATGAAAGGTAATGTTTTAAAATGATTTAGGACACTGAGTCAGCCTCAGCCTCAATGGTGCAATGAAAGACACAAAAGAGGACTTCCAGAACTGCTTCAGAAAGTGGGATAAGTGTGTTTGAAGTGAGGGGGCGTATATTGAGGGGGATGAATGGCAATGTGTCTTTACTATAATAAATTATTTGTTTTTTTTTTTTTGTTTTGTTTTGTTTTGTTTTTGTGGTGCCGGGGATCAAACTCAGGCCCTTGTGCTTGCAAGGCAAGCACTCTAATCACTGAGCTAAATCTCCAGCCCTACTATAATAAATTAAAAAAATTTAAACGTCCACATTAATTTTCAGTCATACCTCCAGATGTCAAATGTGGCAGATGAAATCCTGCTACAACATGTACTGAACTTATGAACAGTTGGAGTCATTTCTTCTTTCTGTTTTTTCTCCATTCTTTCTTCTCTTCACCCTACTAATGTTGGGGTGATTATCTGGGCCAAAATCAATGCATATTATGTAAACCTCTTTTAAACTGCAAATAAGTGATCATTGAAATTCCACTGAAATGAGAAGGAACCAGTTTCCTTTTGACCTTAGTCATTGTTTATTGGATTTCTGAGTATAGAACAACAAACTGTATACCATTAAGGTCATGGACCATACGGGTTTGTACTTTAGTTAAATGTTTGCTGTCTATAAAATAAGGGTTTTTTACATAACTGCTGTTGTATCTTTTTCGGGTTGTTCATCCCAGTGTAAACATATTTATCACATTTAAAATTTGTCATATTCAGTTTGGGGTATTGATACAAATACATTGATGAGGATTTATTGGTAGCCTGGGATGACAAATAGGGTTTATTCTCTCGATCACCCAATAGGAACATAGTGGCTGCCTGGAGCCCTAGATTGAGAAGAATTATGACTGCATCTGAGCTTGGTAGGGGAGAGTGCCATTGTCAATTAGTTCTGTTGGTGTTGGGTCTTGTGGGGAACATAGTGGCATTGATATTACGCTGGCAGACTTCGGCCTTTTGTTTCAATGGTGTATATGAAAAGAAAATGTCAGACAATTTAATACTGAAATGTCAAAAATGCTGAAACACTGACATAGGAAGTAGAGGAACTTCTATTTTTCTGAGCCTGAGTTTCCTTAATTACAGAATTAGGGTGGGGCTGGAATTTAGAGTGCTTGCCTAGCAAGTGCAAGGACTCGAGTTCAATTCCCAGCACCAAAAACAAACAAACCAACAAAAAAGGGCTTAAAAAAAGGACCAAAAAAATGGAGTAATATACCTACTTGGTAGATGACATTGTTAAGCTAGAAAAGAGGTTGGAGGGGGTTGCAATGAGAAGGAGCGGTGCTGAAGAAACTGGCAGGAAAGCAGTGTGAAGAAGAGACAAGAGAGCTGCCCAGAGTTCAAGCGCCACCTTTACATTCGCTAGCCCAGTTTGCTTCAGCCTGCTGTTTTAATCTCCTAATCTGTAAGTGATAATATACCTACTTCTTATGGTTTTTCTAATTGGGTTGCGTGTGTAGCACGACTCATAGCATGAAGGATATTATACGTAAATTTCTGGTATTTGGATGGAAGACTGAAGAATTTAAAAATACTTGAGGATGGCTAAGAGGATAAGTATTTTCTGTGCAATAGATAGGTTCAATCCAAAAGGTAGAAATTATACAAGGGAGAAATACATTCAAAACAAAGAAGGACCTTCTGAAAACCAAGAAACAAACAGTGGAATGGGTGTACGTGAGGCAGTGAGCCCTGAACCCAGAAAATGTTCAAGGAGAGGCGTGTGAGTCTGGTGGGACTGTGTAAAAAGATTCCCACGTTAAAGGAGAGATTGGAGTCTATAGTACTGGAAACTACTCAAATTTAATTATAAATTCACACCAGTGACTTTTGGAAAGTCGCCCTATTCTGCTCCTATTTTACATGCTTTCCAGTGACTATACTGGTATTTCAAGGATTTAGATTTCTATAGGACTAGTACAGCTTATGAGATTCCAGTAAGGAGACTTATGGAGCCCATTCATTTAGGGTGCTGGGGATTGCACGCAGGCTCTTGAGCATCCTACTGAGCTACACTCCCATCTTCCAGCCTGGTATTTAAAAACAAAGAAACAAAACCAGCAACAAATTTCCATTCATTTTCTCTGTTTAAACACAGTGAAAGGTGCTTTGTTCACCCAAGGGCTCAGGCACTGAATATACCCATTTAACCAGTCCAAGGTTGATGTTACTAACAAGAGGACATCCTGAAAAAGCACATCAGGACATGGCAATTGAGTCCTGCAGCCCCAGGAAGAAGCACATTACTGTGGCTGGATGTTTCTGGTACAGTGATCAGCGGTGAAATGATTAACAGTGTTGGCATTTAAGTGATCATAATTAGGTTTCAAAGTTAACAGCCCATTGAGATAAATAGTGGAAGTTCACACCTCTCTCAGTGCTATTGTTTATCAGACTGTCAAGTTGCAGATTCAGGAAGACAACATTAATGTGGCTTTGGACACTAATTGCCTAAAGCCAAGTTGCATCCACCTGGGAGGGTCCTTTGGGTATTTGCTCAACTAAAATGTCAGGGAATATGTTGTACTGGGATTCTGCGCTGCTTACTAGTGTAGAGCACTGCACTGATATTTTTATACTTAGAAAGTAAATGATTTTGGAATATGCTGTAATGTTTGGAGGAACCTCTTGGTTTAATAGTGTATTTGCCTCAGTTTCCCAAATAGTAACAGAGCTGTTCACTGATTTTTGAGCACAATGAGAAATGATTTAACCACCAATAACAATAACAAACCTGTTGCTCAAGTGAATTAGATTTCATTACCCATGTTATTGTCCTAAAGGAGTTATATGCACATTTTGTCAATAGGAAAATACCGAGAGCATAATTAAATTAATTTTCATAGAATTCTGATTTATTTCTTCACAATTAAGTTTACATGCATGATTGCATGCTGCCTGATGTTCAATAAGGGTGGAGACAGTAGTTGCAGTTTGTAAAATTATTGATTTTTCTCTTTGAAAAAACATTTAATAGTTGAAGGCAGCAAAAGTTGGGGGAAAAAAGCCCTGAGCCTTAAAGAAAGAGTATGTTGCAACATCATGGCAGTGATTGTCTTTTTGTGAAATAGAGTTTTGCAAAAGTACAAAGTCATTGGTGGTTCATTATTAGCATCAACATAAAATCATTATGAAACATCCTTTGAAGAATTATACCATTAAACAAATTTAAAGAAAAGCAAACTTTAGAGCATTTCATTTCTTTTCTTTCTTTTCTTTTTCTTTTATGGAGACAGAGTCTTGCTATATAGTTCAGGGTAGTCTTGAACTCACTATGTAGCCCAGGCTGGCTTCGAACTTGCAGCAATCCTCCTGCCTCAGCCTTCTGACTGCTGGTGTTTCCAGGGCTTGGGATGCTGGAGTCTCCTAGAGGTTGTTCCCAGGTTCTTTCTGCTCTGAACAAAGAATTGGTCATGACAAGAACAAAAGGTAGTGGGTTTTACATTTATTAAAAGTATGCAAAGAAAAGAAGCATGCTCTGCAGAGTGAGTTCCAGCCGACTAAAAGCAGGAAATGAAGTACACTCTACAGGGTGAGAGCAGACCACAGTGAAAGAGAGAGCACAGTGGGCATGAGAAAAATGGTGGCCATCTTGTATATCTCCCAATCCTCAGGCCGATGTCAGGTGAAGGATGTCCTATCAAAAACTTGCTCCAGTTCTGGTGAGAAGAATTGAAGATCGAACTCTCTGATTGGTTCCAAGTACAGGGCTTTGGGCAATGTTCTGTGCTTGCATCCTGGAACTCTGTGACTGACAGTCATGTCTGCTTCCCCAGCCAGTTTGCCACACCCTAATCCCCTGTCTCACTGGAATTATAGGCATGTGTCATCACACCAGATAAGAATGCCTCATTTCTTGCTATTTCACCTGAATGAACTTTTTCTATGCTTTGCTTTTTTCCTCCATCCTTCTAGCTGACATTAGTAAATGGATCATGGCATTCTCTTTAGCTGTGAGTATTACCACAGTGTCAGATGATGAAGAAAGAGATGATGCAGGAACAAAGGTATGAAAAAAACAGAGAAAAGGAAATAATGGAGAGGAAAAGAGAGATATAGGAGAGTGGGAAGAAGAGCAGGAGCAAGAATGAAGGGGAGGTCATTAAAGGATATAAGCTAGAGACTTGAGAGACCCCGGGGACTAGGACCAACTATTTCATACATCCCAATTAGACAAAAAGGTCTCCATTCAGCTTCTTTCAAGTCTGAAGTTCTGCCTTGGGAAGCTTTTTCATAAAAAATGACACCAGGAAGAAATGACTCTAATGTTTCTGCAAGAAAGGAGGTCCTTATTTTTAAAGTTCTGATCATTTATTATTTTTAATTTAAATAAAATTGATTTTTAACTGATACATTAAAGGCACAAAAATTATACATATTGGATATCATATGTCACTACATGTATATATTGTTTAGTATTTAAATCAGGTTAATATGTTTATCTCCTCAATCATTTATCATTTGTGGGTGAAAACATTCAAAATCCCTTCTTACAGATTTTGGAAATATATAGTATATAATTGCTATCTATATCATCCTTTATTTTTAATTTTTTACTGTCAAGTTTCCTGGCTGATATACCTTGCACATGAGGTTCCGGAGCCAGTCAGCAGAGGGTATTAACACAGAATCTGAGTCAAGGCAGTCTGCAAGTTAGACACAAGCAGTTGGTGGACTTCATCCTCTAGTGACTGGGGAAATACCAGGGTTCACTGTGTAGATAGAAGTAGACTTTGAAGTCCCTAAAGCCAGGATGTGTGCTTTATAAATTTTAATACTCTCAACCTAAGCTTAGTAGCTGGTACGTAGACTTAGTTGTACATGTGGGACAAATGCTGTCCTAATGCTAGACTCCGAAATACATTAATCATCATTCTTTGTCCAGAAGTATTAAAACCAGCTGGGCTATTACCCTCTTTAATTTTCACATTAAACATTAAATAAATACTTTAAAATTTTTTCAAAACGCGGCAATCATATCTATTTCTGGACCTTATCATACTTCTTTCGACGTGAATACATGTTCCTGTCAAGGACAGGAAGATGTAGCCATTTGTCTTAGTCACTTTCTTGTTGCTGGGACACAATCCCTGATGCCCACAACTTAAAGGAAGAGAAGTTTAATTTGGCTCATGGTTTTTAGAGGATTCAGTGCATGGTTGGCTGGCTCCAAGGAAGAAGAGGCATTGTAGAAGGGCCTGGCCAAGGAAAATGTGCTCAACCTATGGCAGTCAAGGAGCAGAGAAAGGATGAGACAGCAAGGGAGATACATCCTTCCAGAGGAGCCCCCCAGTGACCATCTCTTCTGAGTAGGCCCCACTTCCTAGCAGCAAGTTAGCTATAGTGCCCCCTTACGCAATCACTTTCTAAAAGTCCCACTGCTGAACACATGAGGGTTTGGGAGGAACATTCTAAATCTAAACCATGACACCATTACAACAACCATAGTATGATGTTTGGTTTTATTGTCAACTTGGCTAAGGTACTGCCAATTATTTAATCAAAATTAATGTAGATGATGTTGTGAGTGTCTTTTGTAGTGTAAGGTCTAAAATCAGTTTAGTTTTCATAAGGAAGGTCATTCTAGATGACCTGGATGTGTCTCATCCAATCAGCTGAAAGGTTAACTTACCCCCAGGACAGTCTTTCCTGAAGGAGAAATAAATTCTTCCTATGGATTGCAGCTTTGGACTGTACCTGAGAATTCAAGCCTACAGTTCCATGGAGATATATTCAATATTATACAATTTACCTATTTAAAGTATATAAATCAGCAGTTTTGGTATATTTTATTATCAATTTCAAAATTATGATAAGATATATAAGTATTGCAAAATTTGTCATTCTGACCATATTGAAATATATAATTCAGTGACACTAATTCTATTCACAATGTTGCAAACCATCCTCACTATCTATTTCTAAAACTTTTTCATCATCCCAAGCAGAAACTCAGTAATTGTTAAGCAACAGCTCCCCATTTACCCATCCTCTCAGCTGCTGGGAGCCTCTAATCTGCTCTCTATTTCCATGAGTTTGATTGTTCTAGGTATTTCATATGAGTAGAATCATTTGTTTCTGTCGCTATTTCACTTTGCATGAATTTTCAAGGTTAATCTATGTTGTAGCATGAGTAAATACTTAATTTATGGCTAAATTATATTCTATTATGTGTATATACTATGTTTTATCCATTCTTCAGTTGATGGGCACTTGTTTCCTCCTTTTGGCAATTGTGAATAATTCTGAAATGAACATTGGCATACAAATAACTGAATCCTGCTTTTGATTCCTTTGGGTTTATCCGTATGAATGAAATTGCTAACTTTGGTAATAATTCTATGTAGTACTTAAAAAACTATATTGGTTGTAAGTTCTCCTTCTGTGATGGTTAAGCTTAGTTGTTAATTTGAGACTGACTTTCAAACTGCATAGGGATTAGTAAAGCATACTTCTAGGTGTGTCTGCATGGTCATAAAGGTGTGACCTCAGGGTCTATGTCTGGCCCCTGCCCCTGAGGTGAGGTAGAAGAAGTAAAGAGATAAAAAGGAAACAAGGACAATTATAAAATTAAAATTGTATTTCTAAAGAAAAATTGCAATGGGAAGGAGACAAAGAGATGGAGGAAGGAAGAGAGGGAGGGAGAAGTGAGGAATGTATAAGAATTAGGAAGTGTTGTGTACATGAACCTACTAGTCATGATGAATGCAATAATAATTATGTACTACCAACATGTACAATAAAAATAAAAATTAAAAAAGAAAATAATAACACTCCAAAAGCCAAGAAGAAAAGGAAGGAGGAGGAGGAAGAGGAAGAAGAAAAGAAAAAAAAGAACTGCAGCTTCAGGACACAAAAATTATTCAAGCTTTTTTCCCTTTCAGGAAAAATTCCTAAGGGCTTTAAAGGTATTAAGGCTGTAAAGTAGGCTCTGGGCCTGTGCTTTCACCTGTAAATTGCTCTCCCACCTGCCAACTCCCATCTTTAGGAAGTGCACTTTTAAGAGGATGGCATATTTCAGCTTCAGACACTTGTGAATGGTTTGCATTTTAATGTAATACACCAAATGGGCACCCCTCACTGTAACGTACATCCTAGATAACCCTTCTTAGAGATACCCTAAATCCCCATAAATTTGCTCAGCTCCAGGCCACAGGTGCCCTTCGCCCTCTTGAGGGCACTCTATTTCTTCAAATGTGTACTTTGAAAACTCTGCCTAATAAATTCCTTCATGCTTTTTTTGGATGCGTCCTGAAAATTCTTTTTCTGTGATGAAAGTCAGTGAACCTGCAACCTGCCTAATGGTGGGGTGAGTCAAGACTCCCCATCTCTGCTTTGGAGACCTGCTTGAACCCTGTGCTGTGACCTCCCTTTCCTCTCTGATGCTGTTCCTCCATTCTCTGCTTCCAGGCTCCCATAAAGTGAGCAACTTTGCCCCTCTATGCCCTAGTGCCATGATGCTCCTGCCTTGGAGCCAGTCTACCATGGACTTCATCCTCTGAAATCTTGAGCCAAATTAAACCTCACTTTTATTTATTTATTTTATAATTTATTTTATTTTAATGGTACATTTTAGATGTACATAGTAATAACATTCATCATAGGGATTTGTACCTGTACATGATATATCTTGTTGATTCTTTTTTTCCCATTCCCCTTCCCTCCCTCCAACCCCTCCTCCCTCCTTATTTACAAAAGCTTCATTTCCATTTTTTCCTTCCATTTCTTATTTCTCTTGTCCCTCTGTTCCTTTCCTCCTCCCTTGTTCCCTTTCTCATCTAGACATCTTCTTCTGAACCTCACCTTTAGAATGCAGGTGTCAGATATTTTGTCCAGGAATGGGAAAGCTGACCAATACACCTTTGGTTGAATCCTGGATGATACAAAGGCGCAGGATGGTGAGAGGGAAAGAGAGAACATGATACAGTTGTAAAACCAAAAGTTATTCGTGGATGTTTGCACTCTTTTCTCCAGTTTAAAAATGTTTATATAACACTGCTTGTACACTTGAAATGCTTATAATTCTATTATTCATTTTTCCATTTCTTACTCTTCCTATTCTAAGGATAAGGGATATTTTACAGCAGGTGTGTATCTTTCTAATCCATGTTTACACATATTCAATATGTAAATATATACAAATTACTGGGTGTTTTATTGAGTTTTAGAAATTTACATAAATGACATAACACCTTTTTTCACTACTATAATTTATCATACTTTCACACAAATATGTATATATATATCTCCTTTATTTTAACTTCTCAAACATTCTGTTATAAAAATATATCATTTTTTAGGGGCTGATATACTTCCTTTTTGGTTCTAATGTTTCTGTTTCAAAGAATGGTACAATGGATCCTTTTGCATGTATGCTTATGAAAATGTGCAAAATTTTAGGATATAATTAAAATTGTGTGAAACTTGATACTAAGATAAAATTGTTCTTGTCAGACTCAGACGAAATTAGAATGGGAAGTTATGAAGGAAAAATGATCATGCCTGACTGAGATAAATGCTGTTTCAAGGACTTTTTGAAAGCCCTGCCAAAGATTGCATCTCATCCTACTTGTACCTTAGGCTTGGCATACCTCATACATATGCATATACACCTCATACATATACGTATGAACATATATAACAAACTTTATATTGAACTTTCTTTAAGATTGCAGCAAGTTGGACAAGATGCTCTGAGCTGAACCCTTGCCCAGCAATGACACCTCCACCAATAAGCTCATGCCGACTGCTGCCATGGGTCTCCAGGACAGTGAACTTTGTATCCAAGCAGCTTATGTAAATCTCATCCCTTTTGCCTTAAAAATCTTCTCTTTGCTGCAATCTCTTCGAATATGCCCATACTTAAAAAACTGAAAAAAAGAATGTGCTCATACTTTACAGGGGGACATTATTTCCATTGCAATGCTCTATGTATTAGACATCTTTCTATTGTTGACAAAATACTTGGGATAAATAAAGGTGGAAAGATTTATTTAGATCTGAAATTTCAGGGGTTTCAGTCCAGCATTACCTGGCTCCATTGTTTCTGGACTGTGGTGAGGCCAAACATCGTGGTGGATGGGTGTGATGGAGAACATCTGCTCACCTCAAAGAGATGGGGGGGGGAGAGATAGAGAGAGAGGAGAGAAAAGATATAGTCCCCAAAGTAATGCCCCTATGACCCATTCCCTTCAACTAGGCTCTGCCTCTGAAAAGCCTTTTCAGCTAGGAACGTGTCAGTGGGTTCATTACGGGGCACAATCATGATCCAGTCACTTTCCCAGAGCCCATCAGCTGGCCTTTGGGGGACATTTTAGATCCAAACTGTAACATTCTGTCCTTGGCCCCTAAAGGCTTATGTCTGTCTCATTATGCAAAATGCACCCAATCCATTTCTAAGTGTTGCCAAAGACTTGTCAGTGTTGGCATTGCTGAAAAGTCCAAATTCAGAGTCTCCTGTGAGACTCAAGGCAACTCTTAGTTGTGAACGCCTGTAAAATTCAAAAAGCAAGTTACATACTCCCAAGATACAATGACACTGACTAAACATTCCCCTTCCGAAAGGAAGGAGTGGAATAATGGAAAAGAATGGCACCAAAACAAGATTGAAACCCTGCAGGGCAAACACTTAGTCCTGTAGTTCCATATCTGGCATCCACCGTCTCCAGGCCTGAGGTGTGGCAGGGCATTGTGATGGTGATAAGAGTGTTAGAGCAGAGCTCTGCGAATCAAGGCAGCCAGGAAGGTGGAGGAAGGGCAGAAGCCCCACAATAAGCTTCCGTGGATCCCTCTCCCCTATGACCTGCTTGCTCCTACGGGGTTCTACCTCCTAAAATTTCTACCACTTCTCAACACAGCCATAGGCTTGGGGACAAGTTTTCAGCATATGAGCTTGGGCAACATTTCAGATTCAAATTGTAACAAAGGTCAACAAGATTAAACATGTAGGGATAAAAGAAATGGCAGAAAAAAGTGCAGGATCCACTGACAAAGAAAGATGAGATAAATAAAAGGAGCCAGCAAAGAATACTAAGCAAGAGTATTCAGAAAAGAAAACAAAACAAAAACAAACGGAGACTATGCCAAGAACACTAGGAAAGAAGAATGTTTTTAGGAGGCAAGCATAACCAATGGTGACAACCTCATATGTATGCCAATAGCTAAACAGTATCCACTGGACTTAGAAACATTCTAAGAGACCTTGGCAAGAGCAGTTTCAAATTAGTGATGGGCCAGAAACAAGTGGTTAGTGACTGGAGTAGGAAGGGAGGGTGTGGCAATGGGAGGTAACCAACCGCTCTTTCTCTGTTACATGCACTCTTCATTTGTTACTTACCTGAATACTTTTTTTTTTTTTTTGGATGCTGAAGATTGAATTCAGGGCCTTACAGTTGCTAGGCAAGCACTCTACCACTGAGCTAAATTCCCAGCACTTACCTGAATTCTTGGGTTGCTATTTTAACTGCTACTATTCATCCTACAGGACTGTGATCTGAGTTCCACACAGAATTTGCCACAGTGATGAGTCACTGCAGACGTAAGTTCCTACTTAATAAGCAAATATTAGTCAACTTTCCCATCCCTGGAACAAAATACCTGACCCCTTTGACTTAAAGGAGGAGAGGTTTACTTTGGTTCACAGAGTCAGTAAGTTTGGTCCGTGGCTGGCCGGCTGCAAGGCAGAAGTGGCATGTTGGAAGGGCATGGTGGCGAAAAGCTGCTTACCTCATGGCAGCCAGGAAGCAAAGAAAGAGAAAGGAGCCAGGGCAAGAATTTGCCCTTCCAGGTGATGCCCAGTGACTTGCCCCTTCCACCAGCCATGTCTTCTAACAACACATCAATCCACTGATGAGCACAGCACCCCATGATCCAATCACCTTCCAAAAGCCCCACCTCTGAACACAGCGAGGCTTTGGGGGACGATTTAGATTTAAACCATAACCTGAGAGTTAGGTTTGCTGAAGGGGGAATCATGCATGGCTGGGCAGCTGTGCAAAGGGGATCATTCCTGGTGGGGTGCAGAGCACACCTTTGTAGGCTCATGGGATTGTTTGTGTTTGGGAGTTAAGAGAAGCTCTGTATCAGTGAGATTCAGTCTTCTGGTACTTTCTGTGTGACTTTGAGCAACTTTTCTCAGTCTCCATTTGCTTACCCGTAGAAAGGGAGTATCTAGGGCTGTCATAACAAGACAGTAGAGACGATAGTTTAAACACCAGGAAGCTGTTGGGGGCGAGCAGTCGAAGGTCAAGGCGGTGGCTGGTTCATTCGATCAGAGACATCCGTTCTTCGCTTTTGCATGGCCAGCTTCTGGTTGGCCTCGCATGGTTGCCCTTGTCTGTATTCTAAATACCTCTTTTTAGAAGGGTGCCAGTCGTATTGGATGGAGAGCCATCCTAATGAACCCGTGTTAGCTTAATGACACCTTTAAAGGCCCCATCTCCAAATACAGTCACAGTCTGAGATACTGGGGTTTAGGACTTCAACATATGAATTAGGTGGGGGGCATGATTCAGCCTGTATCAAAGAGAATACTAGGACAATCACTTTTGTATGATTTTTTGAAGAATAATTGAGAAAAGTGCACAGCACACTTAGTATAGTACCTGGGACTTAGTAAATACTAAATGAATAACCTAGACGAGAAGACAGTCTCCAGACCTAGAATGGAAGCGCTTGCTTAGTTCAACAAAGAGCTAGAGAGGCAAACTCAATGCTCATTTCCGGAACCTTTCCTTCTGGCCCACCACCTCGCCAGCCCTCTTGCCTACAGGTGGGTCTCCTCTTGGCTCTGGCCATGTCTGCCTGCTTCTACCATGTTGCGCCTCTCCCAGTTGATGTGCCCCTTGATGATAAATTCTTTCAGGTCAGAAATCGTAAATTTCTTCTCTGTATCATCAGTACACAAACAGGAGAAACTGCATAGACATTACGTGTTGGACGAACGACTGCCAATGTTCTGAGATGATGCAGTGACTCATTTTCTTCTCATAATTTTTACAGCGAAGGTGAACATAAAATAAATGAAGAATTAAGAATGCTACACATATTGTTTTGAATCATCTTTTCAATGAAGTTGCTATTTAGTTTTCTCCTTTGAATAAAGGAAACTTGATGAATTTATATGACATACAATCCACATGCTGTTATGCTCTTTCAATATTTAGTTAGCTTTCTCTTTTCCTGCACTGCCCTAGAGCAAATACTGAATTTTAATTTAGTAATTTTATATCTAAATTTTAGTGATAGCTCTTTCATAGTCATGAATATATAGATACTACCTCCCACCCCAAAACCGTTCTAACTCAAAACAAGCCTTCTGTCAATTTGCCTTCTCAACTTCCTACACCTGAGTTAAATGAGGCCCATAAGCACTCTTGCAATTTGGTTAATGTTTTCTTACTGACACAGAACTTTAATTTGGACTTGTGTTTTTGAAAGGGTGAGACAGTTTAGGAGGCTGGAGACTTAGGAGGTTATTTAAGGTGATGCTGTCTCTGCTAAAGGTAATTAGAGGGCTTCTGTTGGGGTATATACTTAGGCCAAACCTTCATCAAGGTCAGCGAACAAGAAATGTCCTTGATCCTAGAAAGTTCTGTTTGGAAATCCTAAAAGTATTGAGAGCTCCAGTTTTCAGTGTTGTTTATGGGTGACAGAATGCTAATATCAGATTAACTAGTGGATGAGTCACACTATAAGCCTTTTTGAAAAAAATGTGCCAGTTTTGCGATGCTAAATGAGAACATAAAGGCAGCCAACCATACTATATTTAAAAAAGAAAGAGGCCAGGGATTTAGCTCAGTGGTTAGAGTGTTTGCCTTGCAAGCATAAGGGCCTGAGTTCGATTCCCTGTACAAAAAAAAAAAAGAGATTGTTAGTATAGCAAGTGAATTGCTACACACATGTGAATATATATGTGTGTGTGAATATATGATACATGTATGTATGTGCACCAGGTTTCCTATCTAGGGTCTACTCTAATAAGGTCTTAAGTCCCTACAGTAAACCTACATATCCAAGATATTTTACCAGATCAATTTGTTCTTTAAGAAAAAAATAGTTGGTTGAGATAAAAATTCCAAAATTTAAGAATTAGCCAGGCATGGCGGCCTTACAGAGTTTGTAATCCCAGTGCTCCGTGAGGCTGAGGCAGGAGGATTTCAAGTTTAAACCCTGCCTGGGCAATTTTGCAACTTAGACCCTATCTCAAAACAAACGAAAAAGGCTGGGGATGTAACTTAGTGTGACGAAGCCTTTGGGTTTAATCTTTAGCACCGGAAAACAAACAAACAAAAAACCGAACCATAACAAACACCCAAAACTTAAAAACTAAACAAGTGCTTAAATACAGCGTTTCTGGAATTGTACGAAGACTTGATGGTGCAGGCGGGTTCGGGTGCGGAGCTGCGCCCAGAATATGGGAACTACGGGGTCAGCCACACTTCCTTGGGAAGGATTCTTAGGTTTCCTTCAAGATGATCTAATTTCCCATTATTTCTTTGCTTAGTCTGTAGGGTTCCCCCGACCCGCTTCTCTCAGTCGTTATAGCAGCGACGCGAATAGAGCGGAACCCCTCCCGCAGGCGTTGGTGACAGCGCCGAAGTGCTTTGGTCTGCGCAGCTGACTGTCTGAGTCCCTCCAACTCTCAGTGCGGCGGGACTGTTAATAAGCCGACCCAGGCAGAAACGCGCACGCCTACTGACTCGGGGAAGACGCGCGGGACAGTGTGCAGAGGTGGAGCTGGGGTCTGAGGACACACCGCCGAGTATTCTCTGCTCCCACAGAACGCTGCCCAGCCATGCTGAGGGACGAGTGGCTTTTACATAGCCTGCCCCACAGGTCTGATGAAGCAGCGCTCACTTCTCTTTTCCTCCATATCTCGAACACCCTCTTGGGAAAGGAGATTCTTTCCTTTTACCTAAATCAGTGAAGAGAAGACAGAATCATGGAGCTGGCACATCTTAGTTCCGTTGAAGGTCAGACGGTGGTGTGCGCTTGGGAAGCTGTCTTGAAGGAGAACCAAGGAGAAGGAATGTGGCTGGAGTCACCTCCCTGCCCTCCTGTTAGGACTTGGCGTGCCCTCGAGCATTTCGGATGACTTCTAACGGGAGGACACGTTTCATCATGACTGGAGCGATGTGCGTGTGCCCGGGCTGGCACAGCCGGGGACTGCCCACACCACGAAACGCATATGGACTTCCGTATTACCTACTTGAAGGCCCCATGTTAGGCCATTTGTATTCTATTGTAGAATTAACTGGGGCCCACAGTCAACATTATGCATATTCAGCAAAATAATGATGCACTCAGGTATTAGAAAGATCATTCTAGCACCAGCAAATTACAGAGGTGGAAGCAGGGAGTGCCAAGGGAAGGAGACCCCTGGGGAGGCTGTTGATGTAACACCCGCCCAGGAACATCCGGTAAAACTGCGCCACGCAGAGTGATTGCTGCTCCAGCAGAACAAACATCACCTGGGACCTTGTTAGAAATGTATGGTCACAGGCCTTGCCCTGATTCAGTGGAGCTGAATCTTTGGGGACAGGGTCCAGGAAACAGTCCGTGCTGGTCTGTTCTCCAGGATGTTCTTGCGCACATTCAAGGTGAGGAGGCGGCTGACGAGGATGATGCCTACAGGAAAGATCTCATTCTTCTTCGGTTACCTGCTCATATACCTGTTTCCATCCCCGAGCCTTGCTTTGGAGATGTGTACTCTTCAGGGTTAACTTTCCATCCTAATGCAATGAAGGAATGCTTTTCAGCGATCTGGGTTCCACTTGGAAAACCACAACTTCCAGGAAATAAATCAGGCCACCTGGGAATAGTTTGGTCTCTTTACTTGAGAGGAGTGTTTCATCGGTTTGGATTCATCAGAGGATCTGCCCTGCATAGTAATAATAACCATGTGATGACAACCAGCATTTGTTTAAGGGGGAATGGATGATGGCAGGGCACAGACATCTGAAGTGGTGAGCAGCAATAAATCCTCTCTCTTTGTCTTTGTGGGCTAGGATAATACTAATCATTCTCTCCTTCTTCCTCATGTGTCTATTCCTAGGTAGAAAAGAAGCAGGCAGCAGCTAGTGGGCTGGTTTTATTGATGCCACAAAGACCTCCAGGAAAGCCTCGGATCCGCCCTGTTTGCCAGTATCCCTCATGTGCTGGACACTGAAATTCTGTTACTTTTCTTTTGTTACTTAATCCTTAGTCACTTAAAATATGTATTTTTTTCTAAACACGTAATAATTTAAATTGTATTCATCAGTGTACGTGAGAAGGGCCCCATATATATATATATTCTTTACTTTAAAATATACATGTACTATAGTACCACTATTATAAATTCATGCAAATGTCACAATGAAAATATAAATGTGTATAGTTTTTACACTTCTCCTAATCTCAAATGGATTGTGTGGCAAATTCTCCTTCCTGGATTCCTACCCTAAAAGTTAAAGGTCTTACTCTAGGAAAACCCGTGATAGACCCCTAAAGGCCAGTCTGCTTAAGTGGTGTACAAAACCATTTTTTTCTGGAGAGAAAGTGTACCTATAGCTTTCTAGCCCTTTGTAAAATAACCCTTTTTAACAGAATCACAGGGAAGTGAAAGAAAAATCTAGGCATAGAATTTTCCCGGGGTGGTGCTAGTTCCACAAATACTCAAACTATGACGTAGTGAAATGAAATGATTTCCTCAGGTTCCCTTGGCAGCAGTGGATAGACCTGGGATTTGAGGAGAGATCAGGGACATCACTAGATGGACTCCTTTCTGGCTCCTGAGCGAGGTGCGCCACTGCCCGCTTCCAGGGCTACCCTTCCAGTTATGTTGTGGACGTCTCCTCCTGCCTCTTCTGGGACTGTCTTTATCACTCATCTCTCTCTTTTTCATCTTCAGCTTCTTGCTCTGCACTAGACATTCTCAACATGGAAGGAAATGGAAGGCGTGTGGTATATAATGCAAAAAGCCCTGAACCTCTCCAGCTCATCTTACTGTTTCATTCGCCCAATGCTGGGAAGCATTTCTGGCTCTCCTCTTTAATGTAATATTCCCCACCTTCTGTGACTGGCCCCCGAGAAGCTTTTCCAGGCTCAACTTGTATTGCACCCTCTCAGATAGTCTGTGCTCCCAAAATGCAAAGAAATAAAATACGTCCTTGAAGTTCCCTGAGGGCGGACAATTTGTTAAGCCAAGGATGAGAATTCAGGGCCTGGAACTGATGGTCAAGAAGATGAAATGGTATTTGTGGGGCTGTTTGGTTCAGTCTGCAGCTGAAGGTCATGTAAGTGGAGCTGACCTGGATTACGCAGGAACAAATGTGTTTGGATGGAGGAGCAGGGCGGTTAATGTGTGTGGTGTGTGGGTGCCGGTGTTCTCACAATGTGGTCCTCGGTCCAGAAGTATAAGCCTCACCTGGAGAGTTGTGAAAAGGCAAAATTTCCACATCTCGTCCACTCCGACCTACTGAATCAGACCTGCTGAGTCACTCCATCAGAAGTGAGGCCTGGTAATCTGTTTTCACAAGCCCTCCAGGGGATTGCTATATATGCACAAGTTTGAGAGCCACTGTGTGGTGAAAAGAGCCCATTATTAGGAATCACAGACCTTGACTATGCTGCCTATTATCACGGAGTGTCACTGTGACTGTGTGCAAGTGGATAAAGATCTCTGACCTTTATAGAATTGAAGAGATTGGAGTGAATGCTCACTAAACAGTCTCCCTCTCTGTGGACACTCTTCCAACCCATGTACGCAGGGACACAGACATGAGCTAGTCTTAAATGTGAATATGGGAATGCAATTTTATAGTGCAGTACCTAGTCATGGTTGAGATTCATTCTGTTACCAGAAGGCTGTTAGAGAAAAGCTGATGTTCTTGCTAATGTTTACTTAGATATTACCTTTCCCCAAACTCTGACTTCCTCTTATTAGCCTATGTGTACCTACACCCTTATAATTTTAGCTAGTGTCAAAGCCTTAATTAACAGTTTGTTTACTTAATGCATGTCTAAGCAGAGGATGTGCCTAGAGGGGTGTTGTGAGCTGACCTGACAATTTGTTTGTCCACATTATCCATATTAAGCTTTTTTTGGAAAATATTGGTGCCTCCAATAGTTGAAAGTTGTTGAGGGTGATGGATCTCTTTGGAGATAACGTTGGCAGGAAGTTTTAATGATGGCAAGGCTCTGATCAAATTCTGCCACTGTACAGACACTTTTTAGCTAAGTGGTACAGACGAAGCCTATAACCTGTTCTACAAGCTTGGTAGCGCTTGGTAGAGTCCTATCACTGGGTCCTTTTGAATGCACCACCAGCTCCTTGTGTGAATGGTTCGCTAGAGACAAAGAGACAGTAGTTTAGCAACGGGATTCAGCTAAAAGCACAGCCAAATTGCGACGAGTAGACTCTTTTGAGTCAGCAGCTGGACCCAGGACAATTTCCAAATCAAACCTCAGGCGCCGCTCCTGTTGCATAGTCCACGAGGCTTGAGGATTCTTACAGTCTGTTGATGTAGGGCCGGGAAAGCCTGCATAGTATTTGGTTACTACTCACACCTCGGTCACCACTCGAATGAAGAGTCTGGAGTTCATCAGCTGTAAAGATATTTGAAGTGTTGGGCGAGCCTTGAGGAGGGAGTGAAGTGTCCCTTCGAGTCTGCCAAATTCTATCTAACTATCCCAGGAATGGCTGTCCATAATTAGGGAAGCTGATCCTCCACTCCAGCTAGATGAAAATTACCTTTAAAATACTTGTCTATCACTGTACATTATAGGAAGCATGATTAGAAAACAACAAAGAAAGATAATATTACCCATCTTACAATATATGAGAAGTTGTATTTGTAGGTCAGAAATTTCTAGTTGAAGGTTGGTAATTTCATGATTCAATCTAAAAACATAGCCCTTGAGAATACTGTATCTGAATACAGTAGGTTTTCCAAATCCAATAGGATCTATAGCCACAGATTCAACCAACCATGTATAGAAAATTGTTAAACAAACATTAAGTCAGTAATTGAATATGTAAATATTTTTTCTTCTTGTCAATATTCTTTAAATGACGTAGCATAACAATTATTTATGTAGCATTTATACCATAAAAGGTGTTATAAATAATCCAGAGATGATTTAAAACATATAAGAAGATGTGTGCAGGTTATAAGCAAATACTACCTCAGTTTAAATAAGGGACATGAGCATCTTCAGATTTTGGTATCTGTGGGGTCCTGGAAATAACCTCCATGTATATTGTGCTTTCTTTGGTTTTCTGGACCCACATTTGCTGCTGTCTTTGAGTCCCCCCCATACCCCCTCAGAGACTGCAACCTTTGTTTCTCACCTAGGGTGAGTTCCACTTCAATCCTTCACCTGCTGTTGCTCCTCTTTTGGATCTCTCCTCGGGTACCACTCGTACAGGGATCACTGGACAACTCAGAAAGAGTAAGTGTCCTCTTAGGACCTGGTAAACCCCAGGGATGGCTCCCTTCTGAGCTGTAAATCCTGTTAACTTCTCTGTCCTGGCCACTAGGTCAGGAGCTCTCTGAGCTCTGAGGACAGAGAAGGAGGAGACAAACAGTGCCTTGTGAGCCACAAAAAGTATCCTCGGGAGGGCGAGTGAGCTTAACCTACTACAGAATAATGTCCCCCGTGGACAATACGCGTCATGTTATGATTAGGTGCTAAATTTTGAGGTGTAGTCTCTAAGTGCCTGTGAAGGTCAAACTTGCCAGCTTGATTGGTTTGGGGATTAACCACCGAGGAGATTAGTGAAGCACACTTCTGTGGTGTGTGGGTGGATCATGGAGGCGCAAACATGGGGTACATGTCTGGTCCCTGGTCCTTCTCTGGTGCTGTCCTCTGCTCTGCTTTCTGACCATCATGAATTAAGCAGCTTCACTCAGTCACCCTCCTTTGCCTTTTGCTGTGACGTCTCTGCCTTGGAATCAGCTGAGTATGGACCGAGTTACCCGAACCCATGAACAAAAATAAACCCTTATTCCTTTAAGTTGTGTATTTTGGGCATTCGGTCTCAGTGATGAAACAGTGACCAACATAGTGCCGTAAATGGTTGGGGATAGAGAAGTGACGGTGAGGCTGATAGAAAACGTCTTCCAGACAGTTTAGAGATGGGCCTGTGAGCCAGCACCCCGAGCCTTCCAGCAGCAGGCAACAATGGAAGGGAACACAGGCCACTTATTTCACTCACTGTGAGACAGTGAGATTCCGTTAGCCTGGGTCGGGGACAGCTCTGGGAGCCACCATGTCTGTGCAAGGGCACCAAAGGGATGGGGGAGGAATAACAATAGCAGTTGCACCAGTTAAAATAGAAATGATATCATCTGGGATCACTCAACCAATTAGCATACAATTGAGTGTAATAAGAAATCAGAGAGAGGGAGAAAGAGAGAATGAGAACACGCACACATGTGCATACCAAGAATAAGGGGAAGCAGAAGACCGAAACTGCTGGATTGCGGTGCCGGGCGAGTCTTTCTCATTTGCCAAGAAGAATTGCACTCAAAAAGAAAGAACTGTGTCCTTGCCATTGTCAGTCCAGCACATTATCTCTTGTAGATTTTGATATCTTACTTAGCCCTGTGCCACTCTGATTTTAGGAAGAGTGTACATTATTTACATGAAAACAAATATGAGCATTAGGAGACATTTTTCCCCCGCGTGCAATTCCTACTAAAGAATTTACATTCTTCTAATTTGCTGCTTTACTGCACCACTTAGTGCCTGCCTGAGATGCGCACAATGTCCTCACAGTTAGGAAGGTGCTGAGGAAATTTACCCTTTTTGCACTGAATCACTTGCTCTCCTCTTCGAAGCACCACACTCCTTCTCATTTGAAATTCTCCTTTCTGAGCATCTGTTTTATTTTGCAGGTATGAGCTGATCTCAAATCCCAGTGCAGGCGTGGGAAGACGTTTGATATTAACATTTAATTCTGAGTGTACTGTTGGAGTGTCTCTGAAAATAGCCTTTCAATAACAAATGCAGAAGCATGTGTTTTATTTGCATTGCAATTGATGAATTCTTCTTTCGAATGGGGTTCCTGGACGTATTTTTGCAACACACAAACATGAATACCATATGGCGAAGCTGCTTCCTGCAGAGAGTTAGGATAAACATCATGAATAGCATTAATGTAAACCACATGTATTAGTGGTGCCCCTCCTACTAGCCCAGGAAACGCACAGACTGAAACTGAACAAAAAATGTCTTAGAAAACCAAATATTGAACTTCTGTGATGTCAGGAAACTTGAGGGTTTTTCCCCCCATAAGAAGGGAGGAAAAATGTAGAATATATTGTTTTATGTAAACAAGAATGTTCTGGCTTACTACATTTAGATTTTTAGGACTGAGAATGTCCTAAGAGACCAACTTCTGAGTCAGTTTTTCATGTGATTGTGGATTTCTGTCACCTTCAAATTTCTATTAAAATGGAAAGAAACATAATGAACATTTGAAGGCCTTTGAGGCACTGCAGAGTCGTGGACTTGCAGCCATGCCTGCTATTTTATTTATTTGTCTTCTATAAAATGTATATCCTATGAAAGACAAGACCATAGTAATTTTTGATCCCTCTTTGTTGGGCTCTAGAACATAGTATGTGATACTTCAATAAAGAATTGTTGAATAAATTATTCAGTCATTTCCATCTTCTTTCTATAGCTGAAACCCATCTGAGAAGTAGGAAACACAGTTACCAACTGGGATCTTTCTATGTCTAGACATAACCCAGCCTCCTTTCTTCTACCTGTCAGAACTATGCAGGGGTGGGGATGTTCATATTTGTTTCTTCTTTTATCTCTTCATTTCCAAGAAATCCGTGATTTGTTTTCTTTTCTAGCTAGCTTCCTCCTTATCCCCCAAGCAGAGATCTCCATCTGATATAACTTCACTCATGTGTTTTCTTTTGAAGATTTTGTTACCACGGAGAAAGCCACATATAAACTTTGAGCCCATGGTCTTTAACAGATCCCCACTGTAGTGGGTAGCCCTTCTGTATCTCAGGCACTGACTATATCAAATATTTCCCACATTGGAAGTCCTTTCTTGGATTTAGGTCATTTTTGTTCAGTAAAGGACTCTTTGTAGCCACCTCTGTCCTCAGTCTTGCTGGGCAGGGGGCATGGTAGGCTAGCTGTGTTTCTTTGCAAAGTCTGGTCTGTGGAGAGCAGTATAGCACCACCCGGCTTTTTGTTAGAAATGGAGAATTCTGGGCCCTACCCCAGAGTGCCCAAGTACACCCTAGATACCCTGTATTCGAGTTGGAGTGCCATTACTCTTGAAGATTTACTGAAAGAAAGTGGGAGCATCCTGCGATTATCCTCCATGTTCAACCAAAGGTCCCAGACCTATGTGTCTGGGGACTCACTAGTAGTTCTGTCTACTTAAGGGAATGAGTTTCTCTCCAGCAACAGAAGTACTCAAAGTTTCCTGAGCATTCCCTGAAAGTGGGGCTTGCATTTTCACGTCTTAATGAGTTTGCTAGCTACATGGGCTCATCTGACCCTGGGCTGCTGTAGTGTGCTGATGAGACAATTGTGGGTTGAAGTCCTGACTGGTTGCTTACTGGCTGATGAGATAAGGGATTGCATTAGTCAGAGTTCTCCAGAGAAACAGAACGAATAGGGTATATCAATATATCTATAGACATACAGATGTAGGCGTATAATGGAATTTTTTTTATGGGACTGGTCTTGTGATTGTGGAGGCTCAGAAGTCCCATGATGCGCTTTCTTTACCTGGAGAACCAGGAAGGCCAGCAGTGTAATTCAGCCTGAAGTGCTAAGGTCTGAGAACAGGGACAGGAATAGGGTGACACAATGAGGAGTGGTGGCTGATATGGGTCTCCAAGAGGATCAGGCACTCTGATATCTGAGGGCAGGAGAAAATGTGGGGGTGGGGCACAGCTCTAGAAGAGAAAGAAACTCTCCTTCCTCTACCTTTTTGCTTTGTCCAGATCCTCAATAGAATGCACGGTTGTCTTTCCTCTGTCTGCTGATTCAAATGCTAATCTCTTTTGGAAATAGCCAGAAATAATGTTTTTACCAACTATCCGGATATTTCTTAGCTCAGTCAAATTAATACGTAAAATTTACTGTCACAGGCACAATACATAATCTCTTTATAAAATTATCACATTAAAAATAGACAGTATTTATGGAATGATTACAAGGAACCAAATACTGCACTTAGTGCCTTACTTGAATTCGTGCTTATTATTCAGAACTCCTACTGGATCCATTTTTTGTGACTGTTATGTTGAAGATTGAGATGTGGGACTTGGAGACATGCAGCACTTTGTGCAAAGTCATACAGCTGGTGAATAGCTAAGATGGAATTCCAACCCTGGCCTCCCTGATCTGTCTGCCTCCACACTCACATCCCATGGGGCTTTGCAACACAGCCCTTGAATGATGGCCCCGGGGGTTCGCGTGATGATGAATTAAAAGTAATCATGGAATGTTGATAGATGGTTAAGCCCTGGGTAAATGCTATTTAACATCATTTGGAATGCAGACAAATGGCCACGTCTTTCTGCACAATGCTGTCTTGTAGATACGGTCTAGAGTAGCTTAGCTGGGTGTACCGTATCTGCTAGTGTCCACAGACCTCTGCCTGTCCTTTGGAAAGCACAGCAGGACAAGGTTGCAGGGCTGTTTGAGAAGCGAAGGGAGAACTGCTCTCCTTCATGTACTGTGTGCAGACGAGAGACTTGGACCCTTACAGGGTTATGGCTGCTCTGTTGGCTGCTTCTTTTAAGAGGGAGGAGAAGAGCCACCGTCAGCAATCACAGCCTCAATTCTCTTTAACTAAGAATCTCAAAATGCTCCTGTATATCTTATTCTATGTCCTTCTATCATCTCCAGAAGCAATACAGGACAGAAAACCCATCCCCTTCTCATACCTGGGGAAGTACAAGTAGAAAGAGGTGAAATCATTTGTCTAAGGTCATAGATTCATCATTCTTAAGAGCAAAGACCAAGAAGTTAAACATTTCTTTACTACAAATTCAGAGTTTTATCTCATAGACGCTTCTGCTTAAAACGCTGGTGTTTCAGTTCTTTTATGCTAAGCTCTATTTCAGCATTTTTTTCTGATGTATGGCCCAAATTCTGCTTCAGTGGGTCTTGCTCAAAACTCATTTCTTTGGTGAACCATCCTCTAATCTCATATGACCACAGGCTCTCCTTAGACCGAAGCTCGCGGACATGGTCTTTGAAAAATGACATCATAATCCTAAAAAGAAATGAAGGAAATTGAAACCAATCTTTGCGACATACTATTTTTATTTGGTTGCTTGTGCTATTTAGATGGAGAGGGCACTGGATAGGGACTATATCTTTTCCATGTTTTATACCATGCCTAATAAGTTCTCAGAATATAATAAATGTTTCACAGGCCAATGAAATATTCCAAAGCCCATAACCTACTGGGGAGGTTGTAAAATCATTCATGGCTGACAGTGATGAGAGGATCAGAGTTTTACTCTACAGGGAGAAGACATTGTGACACTCAGAAAAGTAATTCTTGGAAAAACTAGATCTATGGAGTGTTTTATAAAAACCTATTCCCCAAATGAATGTCAATAAGGCATTTACAAATTACATAATAACGATGTGGTAATATATGTCATTTTATGATAAAAATTAATAGTTCGTACTGGTTATTTATGATATTACACTAATTTTAATATGAATCTTGAAAGGAGATCCTCAAAATGGTATATTGCTTATTGAGTGAGATAATACATATTTAGGAGATTTTATGTATATTAAATAATATATGCAAATTTATTATCTAAATAATAGTATCATGTCCAATGTCTGAACAAGTCAATAGGCTTTGTGGAATTCTTGGAAAATGAAAGTACAAGGATATTGAACAAATAAAATCTGAAATCAGACTGCCACATAGTAGCCATATGAGAGTTACATGGGCTGTTGGAGAAAAAATTACCTGGAACAAGAGGTAGGAGAAAAAATTATTTGGGATAAGAGAGAGGAGAAAGTCCATTAGTAATGTGCACAAAAGTCGATGCCAACCCTTTTTGTACATTTGTTTCTTTAATTTATTGGTTGTAATGTACTGATATCAATTTTCATTGCAAATGAAACCGTTTACGAATGTGTATATTTGTTACTGAAAGACTTTGTTTTTGTGTTTTCAGTAACAGTATAAGCATATTCATAGAACAAGGTGAATACAAAGACATTTGGATGTCATTGAAGAAGGACAAGGGACCAGTGGAAAGCAGAGGGAGAGTGTGAAGGGCTCAATTCTGGGTCACTGGTCGAGGCAGGCTTGAGTTGGGAGAGAGTAGACTGGCCTGGAGTAAGGTGTATCCTTGAACAATAACAAGGCTGAAAGATGGGAAGGAGATGTTTTATCAGTGATGGCTTCTGAATGGAGTATTAGTTTTAAGATAGACAGAAGGAAGGCAGTTCATTATTTGAAAAGACCAGGAAAATAGAAGGATGCTATGATTCACTCATTCATCACTTATTTATTCATTCAAGTCATATACTTGCTGCATATTTCATACATATTGAAGATTGCATCTGTGATGGTGAACCTGCCACAGTTCTTGAGCTCAAGAAACTCAGTCTTGTGAGAGAGACTATTGAAATGGTAAGTGCAACATGGTCATGATGTATTTGAACATTTACTATGTGTCAAGTACACGAGTTGCATGAATTTACATGTATCAAAACTAGTCAACTTTCTGCTCCTGTGGCAAAATACTTGAGATAATCAATTTAAAAGGAAGAAAGGTTTATTTTGGCTCACAGTTTTGGAAGTTTCAGTCCATGCTCTCTTGGCCCTATGGTAGCATGGTACTTCACAGCATGAACACTTGGCGGAAGAGGCCTATTCACCTCATGGTGGCTGGGAAGTGGAGAGATACAGAGAAAGGAGCTGGAGTCCCAGTACCTTCTTCAGAGACTCATGCATGCATCTAACCACCTAACTTCCTTTTACTCGGTCCTACCTCTTAGGTTCCACCATTTTCTTATAGCACCACAGGCTGGTGACTAAGCTAGTTAATATCTGGACATTTGGGGACATTTAAGATTCAACCTCTGGTTTTATTTGTGCTTATTTGAACACTGACGGGTGGGAGTACCTACAGGATGTTATGAACTACAGAAAAGGAATATCTAATCCAGGCTAGGAGGATTATTTTAGATGTCTGGAAGGTGAGTATCATATATGACAGTGGAGGAGAGTTAGAAGTGTGAGAGAGGAGCAGGAGGAGATAAGACAGCGTTCAGATGGCACATCAGAATGGTAGAAGGATACATCTGACTCCTCTATGCCCACTTCTACTCAGCAGGGCTGTGTGGGAATGAATGAATCCCTGGCAACACAATCACCTTAGACATATTTAGAAAAGTCATGCCCCACCCCGCTACCTGCTTGTACTATTTTTTTGTTGATTTTGTTGCAGATATTGCTCTAGTTCATCAACATACCTGGTCTCCCCCTCTAGTCATATGGGTTAATTTCCCTTATCCCCAAAGACATAGTCATGGAATTTACTTTGGCCAATGATACATGAGCAGCAGTGAATTAGGCGGATGCACATGGGGGTTGGTTTGCATTGTCCATCCTCTTGTTTGTTCTGTGAGCCAGGACATCATGTTCTCCACGCGGTGTGCCTGCAGGAAGGAGTGGGATCTGCCAGCCAGCCAGTGAATTGCTGCACTGAGCGTCCTGTGTGTGTTTCCATGAAGCTCCGGAGGGTCGTGCTGACCTACAGCAAATTCGGAGTGAGAAATAAACCTCTATTTTGTGAAACTGCTAAAATTGGGAGAATGTTTCTTTATAACTGCAGCATAACATCGCCTGTTTTGTTTTGCCTTTATTTCACTTGAAAACACTTTTGTTTTGACATTTCCACTTTGTTTTTGTATCCATTGACTCTCTTTTATCACAAGGTGTCATCCGTGGGCCCTTTATGACATCTGTGTAAGAGCTGAAATGCCGTGACTTTTGAAAATAAGATCCTACTGTTTACATATCTGGTGAAGAATTTCAGGTGATAATTTGATTAAAACATAAAAATGGCGATTAAAGTATCACCTGGGTAATACTTTGTAAGACATACTCTGCTGTATTTCCTTCAGTAGGCTGATCTTTGCTCATTTCTTTTTATTGGCATGATACACTCTACAGTTTTTCTATAGTCACTGGTTGAAATGACCTTAATTTTCAGGTAATATGACATTTTTATATTAATTAGGAATAAGCTCCTGAAAATTTTAAGTGTGGGTTAAATTAGTATATCCTTCTGGAACTATTCTCTTTTAAAAGGGACTGTTTCCACTACACTGCTAGACCTCACGGTTTGCATTAATTAAAATATGTATTAACACACTTCCCTGAACCTAGAATTTCAATGCTTGATACTTTTGGATGGTATGAGAAGATTGGACCCAAACCTGCAAATTTGGACTACTTTTTGCTTAGAATCTGCTGTCGGTTTTGTTTCCTGAAGTAATTCACAGGTAAAATAAAAACAGGTTAATGTGAATTCAGGAGCAAATACATCATCAGTAGACTGGATGAATAAGATGACCTGAAACCAGGGCAAAACTTCCAAAGAGATTCTGTTTATTATGTAATTTGTAAAGCATGAGGGGAACAGAGTTTCTCAGGGGACAAAGAAAGATGGTAGGAACGTACAAGACTTTTCCCGGGGCAGAGTTTCCTTCCTGCTATACAGACTAGATGGGTCATGGATCAGTCTTTCAATGAATTTTTTTGTTTGTTTGTTTACTTGTCTTAGCACCTGTAACGTGATTAAGCGTTATGCTAGGCTTGTCAGGAAATGGTGGAAATAAATGTTAAGATTACCCAAAAAGGCAAAACATTCATTACTGCTCACAGTCATGTGACTGAAAGAATAGCCTTTGCCCTGATTCTGTCTACACTTCCTTCTTCCCGTTTCTTTCATCTTTCTGTACGTAGAATTCGTTCTGGAGGTTGTAGCTCAGTGGTAGAGCGCTTGCCATGTACACAAGAAATCCTGGCTTTAATCCCCAGCACCTCTTATAAAGGAAGGAAGGAAAGAAAAAGAACTCCTGGTTTCTTTTCCACTCCTTATTCTGCTTCCTCTTTTCCCTTTTCCTCTTCCTCCTGATGAAGCTCTGCCTGATTTCTACTTGCAGGCTTTATTTCCCTCTTAGTTCTTGGGGCTAGGAAGGCAGAAGACGAGATGTTTTAAATTTTCCTTGGCAGAAGGAAGCATAGTTTCTGCACAGCTTGTTGGGGGTGGTTTTAATATTTTCAGAGCCGTTAACATGCAGGTGCCATCACCTGGTGCTTCATTAAGCGGTGCTCTGATCAAAGAGGTGTAAACAAATGGGAACGATAAGACCTACCCTGACAAAACAATTTAACACCAGACTCTTCTGTGTAATGCGTATCTTACTGCCATATACAAAGGTCTAAATTACATAGTGAGATAATTATAGATTAAATATTGTGCCTTAGAGATAATACATGCAAAATAAAGTGGAGTAAAGAGCGATTCACTTGAGAGCAGAATTATGCCATTATCAGAAAAATTAAATTCTAAACCTTGGATTTGGGATTCCCTTGTGGGGTTCATTCTGAGTGCATTTGTTTCTCTTTCAGTTCGTTTCTCTTTGCTGTTTGGTGTCCTCTGAGAAATCACCATCTTCAGGTAGTTTGCTAGCACAGGTCTTGGTGCTGTAAGCAAGAAGTCGAAGTCAAGAATAGAAATTGAGTTGTCAATCACAGAGCTGCTTGGTGGTCTCTAAGAGTCACCTTCTGTGTTTTTTCAGGTACATCCTGTGGTCTACGATATCCACTTGTATTTGGAACATAGTCAAAGCTTTGTTGTGGTTGCTTTTCTACCGATGTGCGTGTGCATATACATGCACGAACAACAATCTACTATGTACAAATGCCTGTATTTCATAACTTCAGGTGTATACATTTACCTTTCAGAGCGTCTCCTATATATGTACACAATCTTCTGCCATCAAATCTGTTTGTACTTGATTTTATTACCCAGGAAAGAAGGTCCCAGTGACAATGAATTCTACTTCCAGAACACGGGCAACCCACTGCCACTAAACAGGGGTTGGCAGCAGTTAGCACAACTATTGGGTGAGCTCATCCGACGGTAATATCTCATGCAATCTCATTTTATTTTCACCTTTGCAGATTGGTTGTTTCATGAATGAACTGTCTTTACTGGTTTAATATACACCAGGGCAACAGAATCACAAGTCCTCTCTAATAGCTTGTATGAAGGTTTGGAATATGCTTAAAAGATACTTATTTTGTGAAAGATACATATCATGTTTCCCATTCTAGTTATACATCATTTTACCAATGGTGAAAATTAGTTTATATTTCTGGAGCACAAATCCTAGCTGAAGTAGAGGAAGGTGGTTCAGGGTTGTGTGGGTGCCGTCCATCAGCCAGGATGCAACCCACCAACCCAGGCTTGTATGGATGGGAGAATGAGAAGGAGAGCATTTGCCTGGTACAGAGACTTCTCTCTTTTGGTGGTTGTGGAAAGGGAACAAAGGAGGACTCAGGCTATATCGATAACTTTATTGTTTGTTACAAACACATGAACCAATGTATCTGATTTTTATTATGAGAATATTAGAAACTTATTTTTCAACAACTTTTTTTGCTCCAAAAGTAACACACGCTATATTGATAAAAAGTGAAATCTCACCTCACTTTAAAAATACATGGGGATTAGAACTGTACTATATATTAAGTGTAGTTAACCTGGGGGAGGGATTATAAGTATAGTCATTTTATTTTTATGGTTCCTTTGGAGAGTTGCCTTAAAATACTGTTGAATTAGGCCATGTGAGGGAGAAGTGTAAAGTACTTGAAAAAGAAATAAATAAGCCCTAGAAATCTAGAAAGAAAGCACTCTGGTCACACCTCAAGTTCTTTCAACTTTTTTCCCTTTAACGTTCTGTTGTGGAAATTGTGGTCTGTGCTGTTTGCCAAATCGCATAGCTCCGCGGGCCTCTAACACCCAAGAATAGCTTGTAGCTCTATAGCAGTAAATTATCAAATTAGTGTTCATTTTAAATTACAATAAAATGCTTAAGGTACTCTTATATCTCTTTTTTGTGCTCTCTTTTTTAAAACTTTAATTGACTCTTTTGACAACTCATTCTTTTTTCCAACTGTCATTTCATCTAATGGTAGATAATGGTAATTTAGTTAATTCCAAAAAAATCATTACTTTCATTTTTCCCCTAGACTTTCAGTCTTCTAAAAGTTAAACACTTTTTGTGAGTTAATTGTAGGTTGACATCCAGTTGTAAGAAATAATGGAGAGAGATCTTGTATACCCTTTACCTAGTTTCCCACAGCTGTTATATTTTGCAAAACTATAGTAAAATGTCACAACCGGGGTATTGACAATAATATGGTCAGGAGATACAGAACATTTCATCACCATAAGCTTGCTCATGTCGCCCTCTTATAAATGCACCCACTACCCTCATATCCCCTCAACCACCTTCATGTCTGACAATCACTAATGCTCTCTCCATGCTTTAATTCTGTCCTTTTAAGGATATCTTATTAATGCAATTATATAATAATGCAAACATTTGGGATTGGTTTTTACACTCAGCATAGCTTTCTAGAGAGAGTTCCAGGTTAATGTGTGTAACAGTCACTCGTTCTTGTGCATCGCTGAGCACTGTTCAGTGGTATGAATACACTACAGTGTGCTTAACATTCACCTATTGAGGGAAATCTTCACTGTTTCTGGTACTGGGCTATTATGAATAAAGTTGCTATAAACATGTATGCACAGATTTTGTATAAACATATGTTTTGATTTCTCTAGGACAAAGACAAAGAGTCTAATCGTTTGATCATATGGTACTTTTATATTTAGATTTTTAGAAACTGTTAAAATGTTTCCAGAGTGGCTGTACCAATTTATATTCCTGCAATGTCTGAATGAGTAGTCCACATTCACGTCAGCATTTACTAATGTCACTATTTTTTATTTTAGTTATTCTGATAATCATCTAGTGTTATCATGATTTTAATTTTAATTTCTCTGACAGCTAATGATATTGAGTATCTGTTTTATCTGCCTATTGCCATCCATGTCCTCTTTGGTGAAGAGCTGTTGGTGTTTTGGGCCATCTTCTAATTGGACTGTTGGTATTTTTGCTGTTGAGTTTTAGAAGTTCTTTATTCTAGTTAGGAGACCTTTATCAGGTATGAGGCTTGTAGACATTTTCTCCAGTTTGTAGCTATCCTGTCAACCCCTTAATAGAGTCTTTAACAAAGCAGAAGTTTCCAACTTTCATGAAGTCCAAATTACTGATAATTTCCATTTGTGTTTCATGCCTCGGAGGTCAAATCAAAGAACTCTTTACCTAATTCTAGATCTTGAAAATTTCCTATGTTTTCTAGATGTTTTGGTCTTGTATTTTATATTTAAGGCTGTAATCAATTTTTGGGTTAGTTTTTATAGAAACTAAGACTGAGCTTACTTTTTAACCCATGAATGTTCAGTAACCATAGAACTATTTCTTGAAAAGGTTCTTTCGTCTGTCTGTTGTATTGCCTTTGTTCCTGCATGAAAAAATCACTTGAGCATATTTATATGGCTCATTTTTTGGTTCTCTATTCTGTTCCACTGATCTATGAATCTATCTGCTAATATCTCATAATATTTATTACTGTAACTGTATACTATAGAGTATTACCTCGGTTTATGAACTTAATTCTTTCCATGATTCTGGTCATAAACTGAATTGGACGAGAATGGAGTCAAATTTCTCCATAAGGTCAACATTGAACTTAACCATTGAATTTGATTCAGTTTTCCACCAATTTGGTTTGCAACTAGAATTGTGGAAAGAATTATGTTTGTGAACCAAGGTACCACTGTAATTTTAAACTTGGTAAATTTTTCCTCCTACTTTATGCTCCTTTCCAAACTAGTCTCAGTTGTTCTAGTTTCTTTGTCTTTCAACATAAACTTTACAATAATTTTGTCTGTATTTATGATCAACCCTGGGATTTTTGATAGGAATTGTGATAAACTGGTACTTCGATTTAGGGGCATCGACATCTTCACCATCCTGACTTTATTGATCTGTGAAGATAGTATTTAGTGTCACCAGACAGAGTCCAAGGATATTCCCATAGGGATAAGAAATTTAGACTCACTTTAACCATAGAATTAAATTGCAGATGCTCTGACTCCCACAGCAGAATAAGAATTTTCAGGATGTATCAGTAGAGGCATAAAGGGATTTATTAGGTAGAAATTTAAATTTAAAAGTATACACTCAAAGAAATAGAGTGTGGGCCCTCAAGAGACACCTTATGGTCCAGAGCTGGGTGTGTTTAAGGGGTTTTCAGAGTGTCTATGAGATGGGTCCCCGAGGCCGTGTCTTCTACTGCCTGTAGTGTCATCCGTTTGGTGTGCAGTGTTGGAATTCAAACCATTTACTTGTGTTTGACATCTAGATATGCTGCCCACTAACATTCCTGCTTCCTATATATGTTGTCGTATCTTTGATTTCTTTCATGGACATTTTGTAGTTTCAGCCAACATTTATCAGACCTGCATGTGTTTTATTTGATTTATACCTAAGCATTTTTTTGGATCAAATGATTCTAAGTGATATTGCAATTTCAATTTCAGTATACTCATGTTCCTTGATGGTACAGAGAAAGCAATTGATATGTATATGTTTAGCTTGTGTCCTGTAACCTTGCGAACATTACTTGTTAATTTTGGATTTTTCTTTCTGTTTTTTTTTTTTTTTGTAGGTTTTGGAATTTTCTACCTAGATTTTATGTTCTGAAAACAAGGACCGTTTTATTTCTTCTCATCTGATCTGTATGGCCTGCATTTTTTTTCTTGGTTAATTACCCTAGTTAAACCTTCCAGAACTATAGTGAGTGAGTAGTGAGAGTGGACATCCTCAAATTATTCCAAATCTTAGAAAAAAAGGATTAAGTTTTTCCATTAAGGATAATGTGAACTCTATTAATATTTGATATAGCTGCATTCCACTTATTGAGGTTTTTATGTCTGTGTTCATGAGGGATATTGGTGTGATTTTTTTTTTTTTTGTAATTTTGAGGTAGGATAGAAGGAACAAAAGATAGATAGAAAGGGGACAAGGAAATCATAACTAAAAATTGTACTTTTAGTAAGACTGCAACTTTCAGGACCCAGCCCATGTTACCCAAGGGGATCCATATCAGCCTTCCTTTGGTTAAATTCAGGCTCCTTCCCTACCAGATCCATGACACTAAAAATTCGTCAGGAATACTTAAAGTCCATAAATTGGCTTAATTGAGAAAGTAAGTAGGAGCATGTTGAGTGAATTCAAATAATTATTCAATTACCTATTCCAAAAAAGAAAAGCAACAGCAACAACAACAACAACAACAACAACAACAACAACAACAACAACCACCACCTGCCCATACCTGTAGAATGGGCTGGTAACTTTCTGAGCTGGGCCACCCTCTCCCAGTGTTTCCATTCCTTTGAGAGAAGTATGAATATTCCCTGTTCCAGGAAATAATGCACCTCATTTCTCTGATTGCCTGCATGCCTTTCTTGAGTGTGTCCTAAAATATCTGTATAATAAATCCTTCCTGTGCCTCCTGCTGATGTGTCCCGAAAATTCTTTTTCCAAGACAGGAGTCAGTGAACTTATTCTACAAAATTTAGTTTTTTGGACTATATTGTATAGAATTTTAAATCTCTTGTCTAAATATCTGTTAAAAGTCTCTAGAGAAACTATCTGGGCTTGGAGATTTCTTTTTGAGAGGTTATACACTATGAATTCAATTTCCTCAATAGTTATGGGGCTATTGAATTTATTTTTCCATAATGGCATACAAACTGTGCCCAGTTGTAGTAGTTTATATTTTTCAAGGAATTAGTCCATTTCATTTAAATTGTCCAAATTTAATTGTCTAGAGTTTATAATATTGTATATTATCTTTTTGATGTCTGCAGAAGTATAGCACCTGGTCAGGATTAAGTTTTGCTTTCCTAAGTTAGGTTTCTACTTTCTCAAAATGACATGGCCTGCGTGCCAGGAAGGAGGTACCGAATCCTTTCCTCACACTTATCATCCTCTTATCTAAAGCTGAAGGACTGATGAAATGGTCTTGTCAAAATTGCAACTGTAAACATGTAATTTTAAAACTCAATTCAGGTGCTCTGGAATATCTACAGGATGGTGGATGATCCAGAAAAAAATTCTTTGGAAAATTTTCTGTTTAGACACTTCTCAAACTCTTGTAAATGCCCCATTGTCTTACCCTGACCATATGATTCCCTTTAGAAAATTGTCTGCTGTCCCAGTTGGCAGTATACCTGATCTAAATAAACTGTTGATCTTTTCTAAATTCATTGTCCATTGGTAAAATTCTTTTTACTACCCACATCACCAACTCCTATCACTGGCCCTCTCTATGCCATCTAGCACAGCAATGAGGAAGCCAGGCATGGTGGCAGAGCCCTGTAAGTAATCTCAGCACTCTGAGAGGTTGAGACAAGATGATTCCAAATCCAAGCCCAGGTTAAGAAACTTAGGGGTCTATAGAGACCCTGTCTGAAAATTTAAAAAAATTCTGAGGATGTCGCTCATTGTGAAGGTATGGGGTTCAATCCCTAGCACCTCAAAACAAAACTCAAAACAAACAAAAAACAAATTTGAGAAGACCAAGAAATGGTACTTTATATATCGATTTTTTTTTTTTTTTGGTGGGGGGCTTGAACTCAGGGTCTTGTGCTTGTACGGCAAGCACTGTAACCACTGAGCTAAATCCCCAGCCCCTATATACTGATAGTTTTGCATACTGTGTTCTTGGTTTTTTCCCCCAATGGTCTTCTGTCACTTCTTTTCTGTTTAGAAAACTTCTTTTTTGGCAACTGTTTTAGAGAAGGACTGCTGGGATAAGTTGTCTCAGATTTCCTTTATCTGATAATGTCTTGCTTTCCTAGTCCTGACGGATATTTTCACAGATTATAGAATTCTAGGTTGGAATGCTCTTTTTTCTCGGCATTTGAAAAAACGTTCCACTTCCTTCTAACATACACACTGTCATTTGAATAGTATCATCTCTGGAGGTAAAATGTAATTTCTCTCTTGTTGCTTTTTTTTAATTTTAGTTTTCAGAAGTTTGACTAAGACATGTCCTGCTGTAGTGTTTACTTAGAGTCTCAAAATATAGATTTATGTCTTTTGCCAAATTTGGGCATGTTTTAGCCAATTATTTCCTGGAGTACTTTTTCAGCTCTTTTGTCTTTTTCCTCTTTTTCTAGGAGTACAATAAAATGTATGCTAGACATTTAATCATCAGTTCACCTGTGCTTGAGGCTATGTCTTTTTCAGCCTACTTTATCTTTGTTCAAATTTGGTATTTCTGTTTTTCTATCCTCAAGTTCACTGATTCTTTCCTTTGTTTATTTTGTTTTGCTATTGAGTGTGTTTGTTTATATTTATCTTAGTCATTTTTTTCCAGTTCCAAAATTTCCATTTTGCTTTGCTTTACATCTCTTTCTTTGACCAGATTTCTTCTTATTTTTTTCTGAGGTCTTCATTGTTTCATTTTTTCAAGTGTGTTTGTAATAGTTCACCGAAGCAATTTTGTGCTAGCTGCTTTAAAATCTTTGTCAGATAATTCTAACATCTCTGTTCACTTGATGTTGGCATTTACTGATTGTGTTTTTGTTTCATTCAGTTTGATATTGTGCTGGTTCTTGGGAAGATGTGTGATTTTTCAGTTGCAAGCTGGTCACTTTGGGAATGTTGTTACAAGACTGGATTTTACTTTAACCCTCCCTTTTAACTTCTGCTGACACTGTTCTAGCAAGGTATGGGGAGGTGGGATACTGGCTTGTTATTGCCAGGTGAAGGTAGAATATCAGGTTTCTTACCCCATCTCTCTGGACACCTATGGAGGGGGTCTTCTTCTTCCTGGGGGGGTAGGAGTATGGGAAGTTCCAACTGTCCATTAGGTCACGTCTGGGACCACCACAACCTGGACACAGAGAGAAGATGTATTGCTGCCAGAGAGGGTGGAAGTTCTACATAGCAGTTTCTATGGTATTTTCAAAGAGGCAGCCTTGAGAGGGGATTGATTCTTTAGGATAATGGCATGTATGGCTACTGCCTTGAAGTCTCTGGTCCTGTAATATCTATGCTTATCAGGTCTGTGCAAATGTGGCTACATTTTCCTCATAACACAAATATGTAGTTCTACCAGAATTCTGTCACTTCCTTTGGTGTTTTAATCCTCCTTAGGAATCTAGAGAAATTTTGAAGTTCTTCCATACTATTTTAGGCTGGGAAAATTGGGTTTTTATTGGGATAGTATGGTAAAGGTATAAAAATATAAAAACTAGGTAAAGGAGTCTCAATTTCAGGCCCACCCACAGTGAGACATAAAAGTCTATTTAAGACAGAAAAGCTTTATATATTCGAGATGTTAGTCCTTTGTCAGAGGAATAGCTGGCAAAAATTTTTTCCCACTCTGTGGGTTGTCTCTTCACTTTGTTGGTAGTCTCTTTTGCTGTGCAAAAGCTTTTTGACAAGGTCAGGTCCCAGTTGTTAATTCTTTGTGATATTTCCTGGGCAACTGGGGATTTGTTCATAAAGTCTTTGCCTACACCTATGTCTTCAAGAGTTTGACCTATTCTATCTTCCAATATATTTAGTGTTTCTGTTTTAATATTTAGATCTTTGATCCACTTTGATTTTAGCTTAGTGCATGGGGAAAGATACGGGTCTAGTTTTAACCTTTGGTATGTGGAAAGCCAGTTTTTCCAGCACCATTTATTAAAGAGACTGTCTTTCTTCCAGTGAGGTTGTTTGGCCCCTTTGTCAAAGATAAGGTGACTTAGAGTGTTTGGCCCTGTTTCTTCATCTTCTAATCTGTTCCATTGGTCCTGGGGTCTGTTTTTGTGCTAGTACCATGCTGTTTTTATTACAGTAGCTTTGTGATATAGTTTTGGGTCAGGGATTGTGATGGCCCCTGCTTTGCTTTTGTTGCCCAGAATTGCTTTTGCTATTCTAGGTTTCTTTTGGTTCCAAATGAATTTTAGGGTTGTCTTTTCTAATTCTGTGAGGTATGCTACTGGTAATTTAATTGGGATTGCATTAAATCTGTATAGTAGCTTTGGGAGTATGGCCATTTTCACTATATTAGTTCTTCCTACCCAGGAGCAAGGGATATCTTTCCATTTTCTGATATCTTCTTCAATCTCCTTTTTCAAAGTACTGTAGTTTTCATTGTATAGATCTTTTACTTTTTTCGTCAGATTGATTCCTAGGTACTTCATTTTTGTGGATGCTATTGTGAAAGGTGTTATTTCCCTAATTTCTCTCTCAGTGAGTCTGTTGTTTGTGTACAGGAATGCTATTGACTTCTGAGTGTTGACTTTGTATCCAGCTACGTTGCTGAATTTGGTTATTAAATCTAGGAGTCTTTTGATGGAGTTTTTGGGGTCTTCTATATAGAGTATCATGTCATCTGCAAATAATGATAATTTAACTTCTTCTTTTCCTATCCTTATTCCTTTTATTCCTTTCTCTTGTCTAATTGCTCTGGCTAATGTTTCCAGAACTATATTGAATAAGAGTGATGAGAGCAGACATCCTTGTCTTGTTCCAGATTTTAGAGTGAAAGCTTTTAGTTTTTGACCATTTAGTGTGATGTTGGCTGTTGGTTTGTTATAAATGGCTTTTATCAGGTTGAGATAAAGACTGTCTATTCCAATTTTCTGCAGGGCTTTATCATGAAGGGTGTTAGACCTTGTCAAATGGCTTTTCTGCATCTATTGAGATGATCATATGGTTTTTGTCCTTGGCTCTGTTAATATGGTGTATTACATTTATTATTTGCGTATGTTGAACCATCCCTGCATCCCTGGGATTAATCCTACTTGATCATAGTGTATAATCTTCTTGATAACTTGTTGCATTCTGTTTGCCAGTATCTTATTGAGGAATTTTGCATCTATGTTCATTAATGAGATTGGCCTGTAGTTCTCTTTTTTTGTTGGCTCCTTCTCTGGCTTTGATATCATAGTAATGCTTGCTTCCAGGAATGAATTTGGGAGTATTGCTTCTCTTTCAGTTTCGTTAAAGAGTTTCAGAATTAGTGGCATTAAATCATCTCTAAATTTCCTGTAGAATTCAGCAGTGAATCCTTCAGGACCTGGGCTTTTTTTTGTTGGTAGATTTTTAATTACTTCTTCAATTTCAGTGGCTAATATTGGGTTATTTAGAGTTTTTATATCTTCTTGATCCAGTTTTGATAATTCATATGTGTCTAGAATCTGTCTATTTCTTCTCTATTTTAGATCTTATTAGAATGCAGGTTTTCAAAGTAGGTATTGAAGATCTTTTGGATTTCTGCAGGATCTGTTGTGATTTCATCCTTTTCATTCCTAATTGTATGAATTTGGGTCTTTTCTTTCCTTTTTTTAATAAGGAAAATTGGCTAAAGGTTTGTCAATTTTATTTAATTTTTCAAAGAACCAGCTCTTGATTCATTGATTATGTGTATTATTTTCTTAGTTTCTATTGCATTAATTTCAGCTCTGATCTTTCTAATGTTCTCCTTTGTATGAGCTTCAGGTTTGACTTTGCTCTTCTTTTTCTAGAAGCTTGAGGTTAAACATTATGTTGTTTATTTGAGCTCACTCTGTTTTTCTGATAACGGGAGTTCAATGCTATAAATTTCCCTCGTAGAACTGCTTTCATCGTGTCCCATAAATTTCAGTAGGTTGTATTGGCATTATTGTTCAATTGTAGAAACTGTTCAATTTCTTTTTAATTTCATTTGTGACCCACTGATTGTTCAGGAGGGTGTATTTAATTTCCATGTGTTTATGGAGTTTTTGTGGTTCCTTTTGCTGTTTATTTCCAGTTTCAATGCACTATGGTCTGATAATATGCATGGGATAATTTTGATTCCTTTGTATTTACTTAAGCATGTTCTATGAGTTAGTATGTGGTCTATTTTGGAGAAAGTCCCATGTGCAGCTGAGAAGAATGTATATTCTGATGTTGTGGGGTGAATACTCTGTATACATCTACTAGGTCCATTTGTTCAAGAGTTTGGCTTAGTTCTGATATTTCCCTGTTTACTTTTTGTCTAGTTGATCTGTCTATTTGTGACAGTGGGGTATTAAAGTCCCCCATTACAATCGTATTGATGCTTATTTGGTTTTTCATGTCCATCAATATTTGTTGTATGTAGTTAGGTGCTCTGGTATTTGGTGCATATATATTTATGGTTGTCACCTCTTTTCCTTGGATTGTTCCCTTTTCAAGGATGTAGTGACCTTCTTTGTCTTTCTTAATGAGTCTTGGCTTGAAATCCACTCTGTCTGCAAATAGAATGGCTACTCCTCCTTTTTTCCTGTTGGTTCCTGTTGCATGAAGTATTGTTTTCCATCCTTTGACTTTCAGTGTATGAATTTCTTTTTGAATTAAGTGTGTTTCTTGTATGCAGCATATTTGTGGGTCTTGTTTCTTGACCCATTCTGCAAGTCTGTTTCTTTTGATTGGTGAGTTGAGACCATTTACACTGATGGTTATAACTGACATATGTTGACTTAGTCTTGTCACATTATTTATCTGTTGTTGGCTCCCTATTTTTCCCTTCTGTTTAATTACTTGCAGTGCCTGAAGGATTCATTCTGTTGCAATTCCTGGAGTTGTAGTCCTCATTTTCTCTTTCCAGAATGTTCTTCAGAATATTTTCAGTGCTGGTTTGGTGGTCATGAGTCTCTTCCAGTGTGCTTTGTCATGGAAGTATTTTACTTCTCCATCAATTTTGAAAGACAATTTTGCTGAGTACATCAATCTGGGCTGAAAGTTGTCTTTTAGGGCTTGAAATACTTCACTCCAAGCTCTCCTTGACCTGAGGAGACCTGTTTTGAGAAGTCTGCTGTTATTCTGATGGGCTTTCCTTTATAGGTTATTTGTTTATTTTCTCTAACAGTATTCAATATTCTGTTCTTGTGTTGAATTTCTGGGATCTTGACTATTATATGCCTTGGGGTAGAATTTTGTTGATCATGGCTAATTGGAGTTCTGTATGCCTCACTTATCTGTTAGTCCAGTTATTTTCCCATACTTGGGAAGTTTTCTGCCATTACTTCTGTGAACAGGTTTCTTATGTGATTTGTGCTGTCTCCTGCTTTTTCATGGACTCCAATCAATCTTATGTTATTTTTCTTTGTGTCATCTAGCAGCTGTCATATTGATTTCTCATGGTCCCTTACCATTTTGAAGAACTCTTTCTTTTCTTGATCATTAATCACAATCTTGTGTTCTATATCTGAGATTCTCTCTTCACATTGTTTCATTCTTCTGCCAATACTTTCAATGGAATTTTTAATCTCTTGGACATCTGTTTGAATCTGTTTCATAGATTCCATTTCTTTCCTGTGTTGGGCATTTATGGTTTCCACCATTTTCCTAAGCTCTTCTGTTTGTTTTTTTTTTTTTTTATCTGTATCTGCTCTAGAATCACTACTTATGTCTTTCATTCTGGAAATGATTTCTATTTTGATGTTTTCTAGAGCCTCATTCATCTGCTTTGTTACTTCTGTTGTTACTGCTTCCAAGAGTCTGGGTGGGAAGCTTTCAGATTGTTCCACTTCATTACCCCCTGAGTTTGCTT